>CACVCL010029175.1:0-78502 GCA_902729485.2 Mus minutoides | reverse complement strand
GTCCCCCCATCACCCCGTTTGCTACTGCATTCCTTCAGTGTAGACTCCTGGGTCTCTGCACAGCCACGTGCTGCCTCTAATGCTGCATCCAGATTGGAAGATGCACTCCCTGCCCCCACCTGCCCCTGGGGTTGTCTCCTCCCCTTCTGCATCTTTCTCTGACAAAGTCTGCCCTAGTGCCCTCCTTCCCTGTGCCCTCTCTAATTCTGGCTCCCTATGTCTCTCAAGTTGATTTGGGTCATGGGCAGAAATAGGGGCAAGGGGGCTCTGGGAGTCACACCAGGTCATGTTAGGCACCCTGTTGTTGTTGTTGTTGTTGTTGTTGTTGTTGTTGTTGTTTTCTGGACTGGTGGGAGCAGCCTGGAGCTGGAGCTGCAGGAGACAGTGATCATGTTCAAGAAATCATAGCCCTATTGAGTTTCCATGGTCCCCTGGAAGGACACAAGGCAGCCTTCACCCGGAGAACCTCCCCAACAATGTGGACAGGGGCTTGGTAGAGTCTAAGTAGACAGACTGCTAGGTAGAGTGGAGAGTGGGGGTGGGACTGGGGTGGAGCCTGACGGAGGGGTTCACACCCTACAGCTCTGCAGTCAGTTCCAGAGCCCCCCAAGCTCTGGGGTTCCTTAGGGATACAAGGAAAGTTAGAAATGGTCTGTCTGTCTTGCCAGCGGTCCAGCTCGGCTGCTCCAAGGCTATGTGAGGATTCACTCAGCTTGCTATCTGCCACAGATCGGAATCAGCTCTATAGTCTTCTACTTGACAAGAAATAGGGAAACAAATCAATCATTACTTATACTGGATCTAGAGCAGCGGTTCTCAACCTTCCTAATGCTGCGGCCACCCTTGTGTTGTGATCCCCAAGCATAAAATTATTCTCATTGCTACTTTGTAACTGTAATTTTGCTACTCTTATGAGTGGTAATGTAAGTGTCTGTGTCTTCAACCCCTGGGAGAGCTGTAATCAAATAGCATTGAGCCTCATTGAGAATGGCAGGTCCAGTGGCCAGAGAGGCAGCTCAGTTGTTAAGTGTGCTGACTGCTTCTGCAGAGGCTCTGGGTTTGTTTCCTAGCACCTACATCAGGTGCTCACAACTGCCTGTAGTGCACTTTGGCCTCCTCGGGCACCTGCGTGCACATGGCGTATATATATGCACACAGCCTCACACACACACACACACACACACACACACACACACACACACACACACACACACATGTATAAATAAAAATAATAAGTAGCCGGGCATGGTGGCTCACGCCTTTAATCCCAGCACTTGGGAGGCAGAGGCAGGTGGATTTCTGAGTTCGAGGCCAGCCTGGTCTACAAAGTGAGTTCCAGGACAGCCAGGGCTATACAGAGAAACCCTGTCTCGAAAAGCCAAAAAAAAAAAAAAAAAAAAAAAAAAAAAAAAAAAAAAAAAAAAAAAAAAAAAAAAAAAAAAAAAAACAGTAAAAAGTCAGGGCCTGGGGCATAGGTCAGTCTATAAAGTGCTTGCCTTGCAAATGGAGAGTTTTGTTTATCCCAAGAACCCTTGCAAAGGAAAGGCAGGTGTGATGTTCCAGAGAAAGGAAGATCTCCCATCAGCTAGTTTAGCCTACTGGTGTATATTCCAGGACCACTGTCTTGGCTCAAAAGAGAGAGAGAAAGGGAGGGGGATGGGATAAATGGATCTGAGGAACCATATCTCCTCTGACATATATGCATTCATGTATGCATGAACACACACACACTCACACAGACTCACAAGCACACAGACTCACACACAAGCACACACACTCACAAGCACACACACTCACACACATACATACTCACATACCCGAGAAATCAATTACAAAAGAGTTTATGTGTAAATACACATCATAAAGTACCTCCATGAAATCTATTCTGTCACAAGCTGGGAGAAGGTTCCCCTTGGGGGGGAGGCTGTGAATGGAAGGGGACCACGAATCTAGGGTGCCGCTTGTGTTCTGTGTCTGGACAGGAGTTCTGGTTACACGGGTGTATTTGGCTGGTAAAAATGCATCAAGTTGCTCCCTAATGATATGCGCATTTTAATGTATGTTTGAATACTTTAATTACAAATTGACATTCCAAGTTGATCGATAAAGGCTTGCCTGATGGAAGAAAGCACAGCTTGTAAGCAAGGCATTAAATCCAGGGCAGCAGAGAGGCCCTCCCTGCCTTCTTGGCCTGGAGGTCCCATGAGGCAGGTGGAAAATTCTGTGTGTCCACGCTTTGCAGGATCAGTGGCCTGTGGCTTGCTTCGCTGGGCTTTCTGGGATTTGAGCTGCAGTGTGTCTGTGGTGCAAAAGGCTCCTAAAGGAAATGCTGGCCAGGGAGCCAGTATGACAGGATCCGGGCAAGGAGAGCATCCTGAGGCACTGACAGAGGTAGACAGGCTGGCAGCTTTCAGACGTAACGATTGCCTGGTTCTCAGCAGATGATGTACAGAGTGTGGGCGTGAGAGTCCAGTGTGTTCCCATGAACATCTCTTGCTCTAGGTGTTCTTCTGCCAGGAACACCTTGCCCACTAGCCCTGACTAGAGACTCCAGTCCCCAATAAATCTTAGGCAGGCTTCAAGACCCAGTTCAACATGACCCTAGTCTCCCTGCCTCCCCGTCCCCACCCTTCTCCCACTAACAGTTGTCAGGACAGACTCAAGAGGCTTTGGGCCATCCCCTCCAGGGCAGAGCTGAGACCCTAGCCCTCTGCAGGGGATTAAGGGACAAACAAGTGCATGCATTCATTCAGCAAGTGTCAGAAGTGACTAGACCCCTTCCCCTCTAAACAAAGGAAATCATTAGTAGATTAATGGAGAGTCCCGTTTGCAGTGCTAATTTGAAGGCTGATAATCTTTTGGCTTAAGCAGGATCCAATGCTTTGATAAGAGCCTTTATTGTGTTGCAGTATTGATCGAGGGTGGGCCCCCGGCAATGGAATGCCTGAGTGTGCAATTCCTTAAGTAAGTTGGGCACATTTTTCTCTTATTGATGGGCATTATAATGACTGTAATAAACCAAGGAAACCTCAGGTGAAACAACGTATCATTACACTTGTCAATAGAGGTGTAGCCAGGACTTTAATGAACGTGTTTGCTAAACCCTTCTTTGTTAAGGACGTCTGCCCAGGTTCTGATGAGAATATGAACTGGGTGACTCAGGACCATTCATTCATTCATTCATCCATCTACTCATTCATTCATTTGGCATATCCTCAGCCCCACCGCAGCCCTAGGCTCCATGCCAGGGGCTAGGGAAATCCTTTGAAATGAGTAACAGTGCCTCCCTAGCCGAGCTCATCTTTCTGTGACACTGGTAACCCCAGCATCTTCCTGTGCACACAAGCCCTTGTGAATAAAGTGTTAGGCGATGACAAGAGAAACGTGCAGGTCATAGAGCGTCTAAGACGTGCTTCCTAGAGGAGCTGGCACTTGGGGGTTAAGTGGGATATGGAGCATTATGTTAATAGGTACCTGTATTTTTTCTATCCATCAAAGTAGTTCTAGCTTCAGAGTGGCCAACAGGACAACTCTGTGTAGCTCGATAGTAGAGTGCTTGTTTGCCTGGCGTGTATGTGTGGCCGTGGGTTTATCCTCAGTGCTGCTAAAATGAATAAATAAATAAATACATAAAATGCGGTTGCTGAATGACCAAAACAATTTTGAAAATGAGCAAAGATATAGGAGTCACGCTTCCCAGTTTTAAAATTAACTGCAGGATGATGTGTCAAGCTCTCAGACTACGGCAGTAGGATGAAAACAGCACTGCTTCATTTAGCCTGGTGGGATCCGTCTGACAAGTCAGGGTATTGGGCAAATCGGGCTATTTAGCCGTCTAAAGCTGCTGCTCTTCCAGAGGACCTCGATTCAGTTCCCAGTGTGAAAATAAGTCGTGGCCATGGAGAAAGAGACTGACACTCCAAGCCAGCGCGAGAGAAAGTTGACTCCTAATTAAGGGGGTGGGACAGCCAGCACTCAGGTTTCCCTCGGTGGTGACTGTGTCTTTCCTAGCAATACCTGGTGTCCCACTTTTCTGGCTTATTGGATTGGTTACTCTTAAAAGAATTGTCATGAGACGGGCAGTGGTGGCACATGCCTTTAATCCCAGTTCTTGGGAGGCAGAGGCAGGCGGATTTCTGAGTTCAAGGCCAGCCTGGTCTACAAAGTGAGTGCCAGGACAGCCAGGGCTATACAGAGAAACCCTGTCTCAAAAAACCAAAAAAAAAAAAAAAAAAAAAAAAAAAAAAAAAAAAAAAAGAATTGTCACAGCTCCAGGCCATCAAATTCCTAGATGTTAGCAGGATCTTTGTGTAAACAAAGATTTTACCAGGTGCACGTGCACGCGTGTGTATGTGTGTGTGTGTGTGTGTGTGTGTGGTGGTGGTTGAAACATTTGCATAAAATGTTTAGGAGATGAGGAAGATAAGAATATTTAAATTCCTTGTTGTAAACACAGGTTTGATTGTGTTTGATAGAAAGACTTATATTTGATATTTCTTATGCCAGAGCGTACATTGGATGGCTCACAGCTACCAGGAACTCCAGCGCTAGGGGATGCAACTCCCTCTTCAGGCCTCCAAAGGCATTGCATTTACATGCACATACCCACAAAAACGTACACAGACATACACATGACTAAAAATCATTTTAAGTTTTCTTTATTAAAAGAGTGAAATCTTTTGTGATAAATGTCAAAGGTACATGCCCATAATCCCAGGACTTCCGGAGGTGGAGGCAGAGGATCAGGAGTTCAAGGCCAGCCTCAGCCTCATAGCAAGTTTGAAGCCAGCCTGTAATACAAGAGATATTTTATCAAAAACAAAACAAAATAAACAACAACAAAAACCTCAAGAATGAAAGGGAGCATTGTCAAATCATATGTTTAATATATTAAAATAGACAAGAACACTTACAACTCGACAGTTAAGTCAACTCAACTTAAAAGGAGGCAAAGGATTTGAATAGGTGTTTCTCTAAAATACACATACAGATGATTAAGGGAAGCACACTCAGGCATTATTAGTCATCAGGAAAATGCAAAGCAAAACTGCAGGATGATACTGCTTTTCATCCACCCGAATGGCTCCTAAAAATCCAAAGACACACAAACCAACCAACCCTACCTATGACTAGTGATGGTAGGGTGTAGTACAATGGCAACCCAGTTCATTGCTGGTAGGAATGCCAAATGGTTCAGAGAGTGTAGTGCTCTCTCAACAACTACCAAACAACAACAACAACAACGACAAGCCAACCAACCAACAACAACCATAACAACAACGAACAGCCTTGTCATGTGGTCTGACACCTCCGCTCCTAGGTTTATGCTTCAAGGCGCTGCAAACAGGGACATTGCACCAATGTTCAGAACGTCATTCTTCATAGTAGCCAAAATAGCCAGGGCCCACACAGCGGACTACTCCACCTTAAAAAGGGAGGAATTCTGGATCTGCCCCAAGCCAGATGAACCTGGTGACAGCAGGCCAAAGCCAATCACAAAGGGACACTGATTCCACTTATATGGAAAATCCTGGGCAGGCAAACCCAGTAAGTAAGTAGCTCCTAGGAGACAGAGGAAGGGAGACCAGGGTGTGACTGCCAGCATGTATGGGGGGTTTTTTAAGGGTCATGAAGAATGTTCTGGAAGGAGAGTGTAGTGATGGTTGCTCTGCTGTATATAAAAAAAACAAAAACAAAAACAACCCCCCCAAAAAAAAAACCACCAAAAAGAAAAAAAAAAACCACCTGTAAATTATATAGCTTATTTGTTTGTTGAGTTGGGGGCTCCTGTAGCCTAGGCTGTCCTCAAACTTGCTATCTAGCTGAGCCTAACCATGAACTCTTGACCTTCCTGTCTCCACTTCCAAAATCCACGTGCTGCCCCACACAGTCTTGAACTGTACAGGGCAATGTTTGCATTGTATGAATTTTATTTCGCTAAAAAACAAACAAACAAACAAGGTAATTCATGCCTAGCAGGTTCAGTTTGGAAATAATTTCTTAAAAACAAAAAGAGAAAGCATTCCTTAGGCTCATTCCTGGAGGATGCTTAGCGGGAGGAAGGATGGGGTGAGTGTAGCCAGCATTGGGTAATGTGTAAATCTGCAGAGGGCCTTAGGGGCTAGCCTGGGTCACATGTAAGACAGGAGGAGCAGGCAAGTGTTCTGGGGTGATCTAGCTGACATTGTCTGGAGGTGTTACCATGGAAACACAAGCAAGACACAGCCTGGCCAAGCTAGGACTTGACTTATGAGGAATCTATCTGTCCACAAGTAAAGGAGCCTGCCTGGGACACTGAGCAATTCCTAACACTTTCTAAGTGCTTTCTACCGGCGAGCCTGTCAGATCCTGTGAACGAGGCTCACCTGTTCTGAACGGAGGTGCTTCTGCCATTGGACACTGGTCTCCAAAGCCCTTGTCACAGCCATCTTTGTCAGTACAACCCTGAGCCACTTGCTTACCTCCCTGACACCCGGTGAGTTGTGGGTCAGGCCGGGAGATGACTAAGTCAGGGCTCGCCCTCACAGATGGGAAGCAGCGCAGGATAGAAGTCCTGTTGTGTTACAGAAAGGGAGCTTTAAGAAGCTGAGCAACAGCCTGAGGTTTACACCACAGAGTATGTCAGGGCTTTGGACAACCCTGGACAACCCACACGAGTAAGGCTAGAGTTACACAGCGGGTCTAGGAAATCCAGGGCTCCTTCCAGTGCGCAGGTCTGAAGTTTGTACCGTCTGAGGAGAGCTCTCACAGACACAAAAGACCAATGGCAAAGTTTACAAAACTTCATGGCCATTCGAATGAGGTTAAGGCCTCCTCAAGGTCCTAGAAGGGTCCCAATAGGCCAGGAGTATGTCATACAGAAGACTAGTGCCAGCCTCCTGCCTCTGAGCTCTCTTCTGTAATGGGGGAAGCACTCTGTGTTCCATGACACCTACAGAAGCACTCACTGCTCTGAAACCCAGACTAGACTGGCTCCCACTCTGACCTGTGCCCTGCTCTGTCACAAGCATGCTCTCCAGACCAATAGGGGGGATGAGGCTCAGGGGACAGCACGGCCTAGAACTTGGGTATCTATTCCTGTGACCAACATCAGCCTGAAGGGAGCTTCCCTGAATCTCTCAGCCCGTGCCCAAAGCAGAAGGTTACAGAGTCCCAGCACTGGGAAGGCCTGCAAGTCTTGTACCTGGGAGGCAGATACATAGAGCCAGGGAGGGTTTCTGACAAAAATACTCATTCTACCGGGCATGGTGACATGCGCCTGTAGTCCAGCTCCTCGGGAAGTTGAGACAGGAAGGCTAGCTTTGGACCTGGAGCTCAGGGTGCAACCTGTGAGACTTTATCTTAAAGAGGAGGAGGAGGCAGCAGCCAGTGATAATGACATCGTGGGACTGAAGATAGATCAATCAATCAATCAATCAATCAATCAATCAAGTATTTGGCACACAAGCAGAAAAGCCTGAGTTTCATTCCCAGAATCCAACGTAAAAACAACAACAAAACCAGAACCAGGCAGATAGCAAGTGTTTACCATTCCAGTGCTGGGGAGTTAGAGAGAGGAGGCTCCAAGTTTTGCTGGCCGGACAGCTTAGGAGCACAAGGGGTTCTAGGTCAGTGAGAAAACTTGTCTCAAAGGACAAGAGGGATGGTGCCTGAGGAACAATTTCCAAGGCTGGTGAACACACGCTCTCGCACACATGAGTGTGCACACACACACACACACACACACACGTGGGGGAGGTAGGGAGAGGGGAAGGAGAAGGGGAATGGGAAGGGGAGACAGAGGCAGAAACAGAGAGGGTTAGGGACAGTGTGGCAAAAATCTAAAAATCTAAAATCTAAAAAACTAGATAGAAGACCAAGAGAGCAAACCCAAACAATGAGGACCGAAGGTTCAGGGTGGAAAGACAGCAAGAGCCAGAGGACCAGGGCACTGGCTGTGAGGTTGTGTTTACTTGTAATGTCAGAAGCCACACCCGGACATTCTCACCAACACAGCTGCCTAAGCAGAAGCTGAACAAGAAGCAGAGCAAGAACAGCAACGACGACAAAAAATGGACAGGGAGAGACCCCGAGGCCCCAACCCTACACGGAGAGGGGAGGAAGTCGCTCTCCTCAGAGAGCACAGCAGTGGGGGTTATCCAGCACCTAATGGTCAGGCCCTGAAAGCACACAAGCAAGTAACGCACACTGCATAGGCTATGTTCAGGTTAGTGTGTATGTGTGTGTGTTTGTATGTATTAATCATATATGATGTAACTGCAGGAAGGATGGAAGTGTGCAAAAGTACATGTAGGGCACGAAAGAGGAAGAGACTGGGGGTGGGGGAAGGGAGGTGGGGGTGGGGTGCAGAGGAGAAGCAGGGAACACACCTTATTTGAAAATGCCATAATGATGTCTTATAGTTGTAATGTTAACTCAAAAAAAAAAAAATCCTGAAAAACAAGAGCGTGTGTCTAATTTATTTACCCTGCCTAGTCTTCCTCCCAGAAGGGGGCCGGGGTCAGATTCCTTCCTAGTGTAGTATCATTTCCTGCTTCCGTACAGGCTCTGGCCATGCGATGGGTCAGAGCGGCTTTCAGGAAATGTGCATGTGACAGCAGAGGAATCGTCTTAGGATGATAGGTTTGTCTTCTCAAGATCCTCAGACTCACAGTCCCTCTCCCTGCCCTTAGCCTTCCAATCACTGGGGTTCCAGGTGTGTTTCTGCCACTCCTGGCTCAAGATAAATTCTTCTAGTTCTTTTATTTATATGTTCCTACCTCCAGGCCTAGCAGCTCTTTAC
Source organism: Mus minutoides (assembly GCA_902729485.2). Lineage (NCBI taxonomy): Eukaryota > Metazoa > Chordata > Mammalia > Rodentia > Muridae > Mus > Mus minutoides. The sequence continues at coordinate 69,720 of CACVCL010029175.1, read as the reverse complement.
CGCATGCCCAGAGGCATTTTTTAAGTGTGGTTTAACTTATCTTGCAGTTACCGAGCCCTTCCATGGGGATCTGAGAGTCAAAACCATTTTCTCAGTAACTCAGGCTAGCGTTTGCCCTTCCACAGCAGCTGAGGAATGTACAGTGGAGTTTTCCAGATGTGGCTTGGCGTGAGACATCAGCTTAGCGCTGATGACTAAGAGAGCATGTGCTTGCCTGTGGTTTTTATTTCCAATGCTGGGGATTGAACTCAGGGCCTGGCCGATGCTAAGAATGTGCTCTCAACCGAGCCACACCCAGCAGCCCCCTGTGTGCCGCAAGGGCGCAGTCTTAGGTGGGGATGTAGCTTTATTGTGAGAATATTTGCCTAGCTTGCATGAAGCCCTGGGTTTGACCCCTATCGCTGTATAAACTGGGTGTAGGGACACACACCCGCAATCTGAGAACTCAGGAAGTGGAAGCAGGCAGATCAGGAATTTAAGGTCATCCTCAGCTACACGGGGAGTTTGAGACAGCCTGGGCTACATTAGTCCCCAGATGGTCAATAAGCTCCTTGAAGATCTCAATAAATTTTAGAAGTTTAAAGTGACCAAATCTACAAAAAAAGTATGAGTACTGTTCATCTACACGTGTACATGTGAATTGCTCATCCACACATGTACATATGAACTGCTCATTAACATGTATACATGTGAACTGCTCATCCACATGTCTACTGCTCACCACCACATATACATGTGTACTGTTTATCCACATGCGTATAATATCTACTGTCTAGATATCGCTTTAATAATCTTTAGTGCCTTTTAAGTGATGAGTTCACAGCACTGAACAAGAGCATTTAAAAAACCTTTTTAAAAATGCCAACAATAATTCATCAAATACCACTTGATTATTTTTCTCGTACATGATACACAAAATGCAGGAATTCACTCTGTATGCTTGTGTTGTTTTGATAATTATGTAGTAATAAATAGAAATTCATAAAACCACAAGAACTATAATGATTCAAAAGAGCTGTCAAATTTGATGATCAACAGGACAAAATTATGTAAAAATCTTTATTATAATGGAATAATTGGTGACTTTATTATGACAAAGGCAAGAAAAAAATTATTGAATAACAAACTTATAATAGTCTATGAATTTTGTATGCATTTATGAGTAACATTGCTAGCCCAACACAGGCCATAGCAGTTTAAAGTCATCTTTCGGAGGTCTGCTGCCTCTGGGCTGCACACAGACCCCGGCTCTAAACATTCTCAGGCCTGTGAAGTATGTTGTCAGAGTGGAAAAGGTAGCCCAGAGGCAGAACGCTTGCCTAGCAAGTACAAGGCCCTAGGTTTGATTGCCAGCACTGCAAAAACAAAAAAATATAAAATAGAACTAAAAGAAAAGGAAAGGAAGTGAGCGAGCTGAGGCAGGAGGAACTTCTGAGGATAACCTGAGCTACATGGTGAGACCCTACCTCCAAAAATAAATAATAAACAAAGAAAGAAAAAGGTAGAACAAGGTGTGGTGGCGCACACCTTTGCGCGCCTTTAATCCCAGCACTGTGGAGGCGGAGGCAGAGGCTGAGGCAGAGGCAGAGGCTGGCGGATCTCTGGGAATTCAAGGCCAGCCTGGACTACAGAATGAATGGGTTCCAGGTCAACCAGGTGATATAGTGAGACTTCCTCTCGAAAAGTGGGCGAGGGGGATATTTTGTTAGTGTGGCTGCTGGTACGCAGTAGGTCCGGGTTCTGCAGGAGTCAACACTGGGCCTGCCTGGTACTGTTGACAGAACCAACTTCGCACTGAAGCACGATGAGTTCTAGAACGTTTAGACATCGCGCTTTTGACCCAAGTTCTGCCACCAGGAGCTCAAAGCTGAGATCCTTGCCCTGTTTGCATCACGTTACTCTCTTGCTTCTTCCGTGAAGAGTCTCCATGCGGACATGTGGGAACCCTGTGGCGCTGGCAGTCTGCGAGGCAGACACTTCCCACGCACAGGAGTCCAAGCCGGAGTCCACACGGGACCATTGCCACCATACCACAGCGTTTCCTCGGAGGCTGCGCAGTGGATCTGAAAATCCTGGGTGAGGAAGAAGGGCATGGAGTCTCGCTGGAGTGCCCTGAGGGTCATCTAAGTCCGTCTTTCCAGAAAGCCTCCGTTTTGGCTATCCCTGGCTCAGGAGAGCCCCAGACCTGTGGTTCTCCTAGTTTGGCAGGCGTGGTCATGAAGCTTGGCTTGCCCAGTCAATTACTCAACCCAGGTTGCCCAAAAGGCCAGCAAATGCAGGTCAGAAGAGCCTTGCCCAGATGTTAGCTCTCCTTCAAGAGGCTTCACAGATGAGAGGCAAGGGAGAGAGTTTGTGGAGGGTACAGGGTGCTGGGGTGAGAGTCTGTGGAAAACAGGTCACTGTAGGATGCCACAGAAAGAGGCACAAGAATGAAGGGGGGGGTGTCCTGCTGTGTCAGGCTTGACCTTAGCATTGCCTTGCTCTTTCCTCTCCCAGCACTGAGGTCATCAGGGTTGTAACACCTGCCTGAGCTACATAGTAAGACCCTATCACAAAACCCAGAAGGTTGATGGAGAATCAAGGAGGGTGGATCCCTCAGCCTCTGCTGGCCCTGCCCAGCCAGTAGCACAGGAACTAAAAGTCAAAGGGTTAGAGGAGGAGACAGCCCAGCGAGGTCCACCCCTGGATCAGTTACCACTAACAGAGCAGCTCATTTTTGGGTGCTGTTCAGGGGTCAAAAGGTGACATCATTCCCCAGCCCCCAGGCACCTCAGGGCCAGGAGAGCAAGTGTGCAGTCTCCACCCAGGGTGAAACGCCAAAATACTTGGAAACTGATTGGGCGAAGTAAGAGGGCCAATTCGGAAGGGTGGAGACAGGTAGAGTGACTGTTTGGGCCTGGCCCTGAGAATCTGGGTGATGGTGGTACTAGGGTGTGGTCGGAGAGACTGAGGTCCTGCCCTGCTGCCTGCCAGACCTTGTTTCATGCAAAAGTGACCTTCACCTCACAAGTTACAATGCTCTAAACAATGTGCATCCATTAAGCACCTACGGCATGCCCAATCAGAGCTCGCTTCTAGGCGCTTGTAGGATATGTGGTTCTATGGAGCTTATACAGGAGTGGGGATCACTCACGTGTGCTGATCAATTACTAATTAACAGGCAGACACAAGTCTTCTCACTTCTAGAGGTCTTGAGCTTCCTTAACGATAAAGTGAAGGTTTATGGTCTACTTATATAACTTGTATCCTCCTACTTACAAAAAACTTAAAAAAATGATTTCCAAAGGAAACACAATAATTTTTGTTAAAATAGAATGGGGGGGCAGAGAAAAAGACACGAAGAAACCAGGAGAAGGAGAAGAAGGAGAAGAAGGAGAAGAAGGAGAAGAAGAAGAAGAAGAAGAAGGCCAGGCGTGGTGGCGCACACCTTTAATCCCAGCACTCGGGAAGCAGAGACAGGCGGATTTCTGAGTTCGAGGCCAGCCTGGTCTACAAAGTGAGTTCCAGGACAGCCAGGGCTATACAGAGAAACCCTGTCTCGAAAAACCAAAAGAAGAAGAAGAAGAAGAAGAAGAAGAAGAAGAAGAAGAAGAAGAAGAAGAAGAAGAAGAAGAAGAAGAAGAAGAGGGCTGAGGAGACAGGAGGTTGACAAGTCAGACAGCAGCATCCTGACTTTATTGCCACTAAAGTTCATCATCAGATGTGGCTCTGAGCTTCCTGGCAGCCAAGGAGAAAGGGAATCAGATTGGTTTACCATTATGTGACAATATGAAATATATCACGTTTTCCAGAGAAAATTTGTTCCATTTTTTGGGGCACAGGGTCTCCAGTAGCTCAGAGTGACCTTGAGGCAGCTATGTAGCTGAGGGTAACCTTGAATTTCTGGTATTGTGGCTTTTTCCCACCTTACCCTTGGAGTTACAGGCACATGCTACCACATCCAGGGATCCTCTCTCACAAAAATAGCATAGATTACCATGCTGGATCATGCCCTGTGTGGTCATTTTTATTTTCTAAAAAGATTCTTTTTTTTTTTTTTTCTTTATGCACATGGGTATTTTCCTTTCTTGTTTGTATATGCACCAAGCTGTCTGTAGTACTCACAGAGACCATAAGAGGGCGTCAGATTCCCAGGAGCTGGAGTTATAGGCACTTGGGAGCTGCCAGATGTGGGTGTTGGTAATGGAACCCCCATCCTGTGTGAGAGCTGCAGGTGCTCTAGCCCTTAGGGTAGCTTTTTCCCAGGGAGTGTGTGTGTATCTCACACACACATTTTTTATATATAATGTGTATATATACATATGTATGTGTATAAAATACATGTACGTGTGTATATGTGTGCGTGTGTGTGTGTGTGTGTGTGTGTGTATCCTTTGAAATCCCAAGCTAAAACAAACCTTCTGCCTTTTTAAGTTGATCCATCTCATATATTCTGCCATAGAAAACTAACAGAGATACTACGTCGACGTTGTTCACCTGACCATGTTTATGGTTATTTCTCCTGCCAGCCACCCACAGATAGATGCCAAGGCTATAACACTAAACCTAACATCACTTGGCAAATGCATTTGTCCCATGGTATCTGATGGAAGGCAGTGAAGTCATTTGAGCCGTGTTCTCGAAAAGCCTATTAAGACCTTGGCTCTTCATTTTCCTTCCGTCTAATTAAAGCTTTGAAGATATTTATTTTTATTTGTACACAAGCGTATGGGGGCCCGTGGAGGTCAGCAACAGTGTCCAGTGCCCAGGAGATGGAGTTACAGGGATGCCTCGAATCACGATGTGGGTGCTGGGTCCTCTGCAAGGGCAGCAAGAGCTCTCATCCTTTAAGCATCCTCTTCTTTGCTTCCTGGCAGTGATGGAGTGAGCCGTCTCCCTCTGCCACATGCTTCAGTCATGGTGTTCTGCCAGCGTCAGAGCAGTGGCACCGAGCAAACACAGACTAAAAGCTCTGAAACCCCAAGCCAAAATAAACCTTTTTTCTTTTTAAGTTGGTTGGTCTCAGTCTTTTTGTCACCGCATCAGAGAGTTAATTCAGCTGCTAAGTTAGTGTTCAAAATATATAGCCACTTGGTGCCGTGAACTGATACTGAGAGAATTCAGAGGAACAATTGTAGATTGTTTCCTCACCACAACACTAGTCCTGGGTATTGGTGTGTATGTGTGAGTGTGTGAGTGTGTGTGTGTGTGTGTGTGTGTGTGTGTGTGTATGTGCGTGAGAGAGAGAGAGAGACAGAGACAGAGAGAGTCAGAGAGACAGAGAAAAGGTGTCAAGGAGCTTAAACTAGACTTGAATTGTGTAGGAGACTGGCTTTGAACTCATGATCCTTCTGTCTCCACCTTCCAAATGACTGAGATCACAGACAGGCACCACCATCCTCAGGTCACTTTGCCTTTATTAGGAAACATCTTCCTACATAAAGATTGGCTATGGCCGGGCGTGGTGGCGCACGCCTTTAATCCTAGCACTCGGGAGGCAGAGGCAGGTGGATTTCTGAGTTCGAGGCCAACCTGGTCTACAATGTGAGTTCCAGGACAGCCAGGGCTACACAGAGAAACCCTGTCTCGAAAAACAAACAAACAAACAAACAAACAAACAAACAAACAAAAGATTGGCTATGAATATTTATTTTATCATCACCCTCGCATATAAAACGGGTATAATAGCCCTTAGTCCTGGACTCCTTACTGTGAAATTACAGGAAATGATCTGAGACAAGTGCTTGGAAAGGTCTGTGGTCCCAGCAGCGAGAAGACATCCCAGAAGGTAGTGCATGGGAAGGACTGTGGTCCCAGCAGCGAGAAGACAGTCTCCATCCTGGTTGGAAGGACATCCCAGTCCAGAATTATGAATCACTTTGCCTACACTTGCTTTTAGAACATTTGTGGTTTTATTACACTTAAGTCTTTGATCCACATGGAGTTTGTTTTGGCTCCAGGGATTGTGGACGGCCGTCTTTGCTCAGTAAGTTAAATGGATGGGTTTGAATCTTTCTGTTCAGGTCCCCAGCCCTTGACATAACTTCCTTTCCACATCTTTGTGCTCCAATGTGTAAGACTTGATGCCAACCCACTGGAAGGCAGTTGCCATCGATGGAGAAAGTCCCACCTCCTGGGGAGTGAGCTTTCCAGTCCTTTTTGCTTTGTGAGCTTTTGTCCCTTCTGTATAAATGAAGACAAGGGTAGATGCTACTACTTTAGGCCCTTCCAGCTGTACACAGTTTGGTCCTAGAAATTACAGAGCACGTGTAGGATTGAGGGCTCTGTCAGGGAAGACAGTTATCAGTGCCTGGCCAGCCCTGACCTAGCCCTAACCATGGCCACCCTTTAGATCCGAGGGTCTGCAGACCAACTGCCTGCCATCCCAAGATCCCTTTGCACCAGGGAGAGAAGGCAAAGTCCAAGGGAAGTTGCTTGCGGGACAGAATGCATGCCACTCTACCCCTGAGAACACTAACCCTGTCTGAGTACTGACTACAGAGCCCTAAACTCACCCAAGAGAGCAAAGCCTAGGGAGCACTGGACAGCTCTGCTTCATAACTAGGAGAAGGCTATGACTTGTCTGATTCCGGCTTCATGCAGATACACAAAGGAGGGCAAAATTAGGCTTTGAAGTGGCCAGACCGGGGTTCAAATCTCTGTCTTGCCACCTACCCTGAGCAACTTTGGCAGGACACTTAGCTTCCAGAGTTTCCCCGTGAGTGATGTTGGGGAGATGTTTATGACAAATGGACGCATGCCGAGGGACTAGGAGGAGTCCATCTGAGGACACCCCATGTTCATACTCACTGTCCTGGATGCTGGGACTTAAGCAAGCTAGGGCAAGATGCAATGGAAAGAGATGTTGGTTTGGGGGTCAAGCCCACCCATGCTGTCAACCCAGCCATATAACCGTATCCCTTCCTATGCTCAGGGCACTTGGCATGACCCTTGTATAGTTGGCACACAAGACTCAGTGAAATCTCTGTCCTCAAAACATGCACGGTGTTCCAGGAAGCCGATTCCCCGCAGCAGGCAACAGAATACAAGCATGCCCTGTGTTCAGCCCTGGGGGAAGGAGGCTTACATCTGCTGGATAGACTAGCTTAACACATGTGGTAATGATCCCACAGCCCCAGCGGGAATCTTGCCACAGCTCGCTCTCGGTTCATTCGATTAGAGTCGAGACAGCAGCCTTCAAGGGGCCGTTTCCAGCCCTGCAGCCGTGCCATCTCCAGCCAACCTGCAACTGCCATCAGTAAGTACCAGATAAAATTTCTGGTGGTTAAATTTGAATCTCAGATGAGCACTTTTGTAATATATGTATATCCCGAATATTTCCTAGAACATAAATTTTTTAAAAAGGCCTATTGTTTGTTTGAAATTCAAGTTTAATTGAGTCCTGGATGCTTGTTTGCTGAGATTGGAGCGCTGTCGCAATGTACACACTAGTGCACGTTTGTGAAACATTTTAAGTGGTCATTACATCAGCTCTGTGTGCGCGCTCTGCCGATGACGTCACACTGGAAGCATCAATGCCACAGTGCTCCTTGTGACAGGTGTGTCCCGGTGGCATATTTGGCACAGCAGAAGGAGCTGTGTGGTGCTGCTGACAGGGGCAGTCCTGGGATCAGGGAGAGTAGGGGTAGCCTTGCTGGAAGCTGGCAGGACTCTGGCTCCGGGGAGCCCTCAGTGAACAATGTCATTATTATTACCCCCTATTAACATGTGCACCCATTTACCACAGAGAATCTAGCCAGGGCTTTGCAGTGCTCTAGAGAGAGATGAACTCTGAGGCCGACAGCTGACCCACAGCCTCCAGCTGAGCTCTGCAACCTTGACGGGAGGAGGGGCACACGTGGCTCTTCCCAATGCCAGTCAGTGCCTGAAGATCCTGCACAAGACTGTATATTCGTCTGAGTTTACCTCCCAGGCCAAGGATGATGGTCTTGTTCACCTTGAATTCCCAGGAGGAAATTCAAGAGGAGCCTATATTGGTGAAGGTTACTTACGGGTGTCCCCTCACTGGGGCAGATGCTGGTCACATGCGACTTAGGTGCTTTGCTTTTTTTCCCCCGAGTTACAAATACTTGGGGCCCAAGGAAGGAATCAGGAAGAGCAGAAGCTTGGGTGGGACAGCAGCCAAGAGGCTGAAGATACCAAGGATTAAGGATGAGAGGACCAAACCGATACAAATAACATTGTTTTGACATGGGCTGTTCTGATACCTACTGTGCTGGGCCGGTCCCTAAAATTGAAGGTGAGTGGGGGAAGGGTCAGAAAGGAGTGTGTGCAGGGTGGGTGGGTCAAGATCAGGGCCAAGGTCCTCAGGGTCGTCTGGGAACAGCGGAAGTTACTAGAAGCCTTGTGATCCGAGGCTTATCTCTCTGCACAGCCCACCCAAGCTCTGGACATCTGGCGTTAGCCATATCAGCTATCCTTGCACACATACCTCCCTGTCAGGACATTTGCTATTGCTGGTTTTGTGTCAATTTGACACAAGCTGGAGTTATCCCAAAGAAAAGAGCTTCAGGTGAGGAAGCGCCTCCATGAGATCCAGCTGTGGAGCATTTTCTCAATTAGTGATCAAGGGGGAAGGGACCCTTGTGGGGGGTCCATCCCTGGGCTGGTAGTCTTGGGGTCTATAAGCAAGCAAGCTGAGCAAGCCAGGGGAAGCAAGCCAGTAACATCTCTCCATGGCCTCTGCATCAGCTCCTGCTTCCTGACCTGCTTGAGTTCCGGTCCTGACTTTCTTTGGTGATGAACAGCAATGTGGAAGCATAAGCTGAATAAACCCTTTCCTCCCCAGCTTGCTTCTTGGTCATAGAGTTTTGTGTAGGAATAGAAACCCTGACTAAGACACCTTTGATCTCCTGAAACACTCTTCCTGAGGAAGTCCCTTCCGCTATCTCCTCTCCTCCTCTCTCCAGAGCCCTTGGCTCCTTACTGCCCTGGCCTTTCATGTCTCGCCACCTTGCCTCCCTACGTTGCACCAGCTGGCTGCTGATTTCCTCAGCACCTCTAACCACTGGAGACTCCATTGTTTGTCTTCCTGCCTGTTTGCTGAGATCATACCCCAAGCCTGCAGAACTGCACCTGGTCAAATGGATGCTTGACAAACACTGAACGTCCTTCGGAATTTGGAAAAATCTTGCAAATCTTTTTTTTTTTTTAAAGATTTATTTTTATTTATTATATGTAAGTACACTGTAGCTGTCTTCAGACACTCCAGAAGAGGGCGCCAGATCTCGTTACGGGTGGTTGTGAGCCACCATGTGGATGCTGGGATTTGAACTTATCACCTTCGGAAGAGCAGCCGGGTGCTCTTACCCACTGAGCCATCTCACCAGCCCGCAAATCTTATTTCTAAGCAGTGTGCTCACAAGAGTTTCCACCGGAACTTGTTAAGACATGCCAGCCACCTTGCCTTCCCTAGACCTCCGGAACTGGCTTGAGACACTCTCCAGGTTCTCGGATACTACACTCTGGTACAGACCCCTCACTGAGCATCTGGTTTGTAAGGTGCCTTCGGAGCCTGTCCTGTACAATGTCGCTGTCTAATAAAGGGGCCAAGCCAGTATTCTGAGAGCTCTGTGCAAGTGAAGTCCTTTCTAGGTTTGGGGGCAAATGTAGGGGCTCTCTGTGGTCCAGCCTGGAGGACCCTACAATCAGAGGACAAAGCTCTGGCTCCTGAGCCTAAAACCCAAGCTCCTCCCTCCTGACCCCAGTCTCTTCCGGTACTTGCTGCCACTCCTCTGCCCACACCCTTCCCCGCAGCCAGAGTTAGTCACCAGCTTGAGCCTGACACCGTGTCACATCTCACACCTTTGCAGAGACTGTCCCCCTCCCTGCTGCCCCAAGACAGTAGCAGCACCCTGCTTCCTTGTCTGTGCTTGATGTGGTGTTGGGCAGCAGGTTAGATCCTGCTGCTGCCACCTCCCGGCTCAGTGACCTCAGGCAAAGTTGCCTACATTCTCTGCCTCAGTTTCCAAATGGAGAGGAAAACAAAACCAGCGGTCTTCTAAGGGGGGGGGGGGTGTCGATGTGCTGACGCATGGAAGAGCTCTGGAGCCGATACCTCTCTTGGCTGCCCCAGGGGCTCATCGCTCATCGACACCTCTGAGAGAGCAAGAGAACTCTCGTGTTATCCGTATTAAAGACCAGCACATAGGATGCAACCATATCGGTAGAGGCAGCAACTCTCAATAGAAACAGCATTCGGAGACAATGATGGTGGCCAGAGCTGGAGGATGGAGCAGGAGCAAGTGACAAGTGACAGGGAGATGGGGGAGAAGAGAAGAAAGGAAGCTGTGGCTGCAGGAGTCAACCCCCTGCCCTGTGCTGGCTGCATCTGCACCATTCTGAGGGGCCCCTCCCTGGTTCCCATAGTGCATCCTTCTGCGGTCACCAGAGCTGGGCTCGAAAGGTGCAGTGGAGTCAGACAAGGCGCCGGGCGTGCAGCAGGCGCATGCGTGGCCACCATCGCTCTCTTACGTCATACTCACAGGAACTACTGTCTGCTCTGGAGTCAGGTCACCCTGGGCTCAAGTCTCTACTCTACACTCTAGCACGGGATAAGGTTCCGAGTCACTGTGACTTGCACATGGTACAGCTAAAGCTCAGGTACCGGTGACTAATCATCACCGAGGTGGGCACTGTCTTTAAATATCACATCATTCCCTCCCCTATTGTATGTATTTGAAAATTTTCAATAGTGAAACATAAAAGGAATCCCGGATATAAAACTGTGCTTCACCATGAGCGTGTCCAAAGTGTTCAGCCTCAGTTTTCCAGAGGCTAAGGGATTAGAATTGTCTCATGAAAATAACGTGGTGGCACACGCCTTTAGTCCCAGCACTCGGGAGGCAGAGGCAGGCGGATTTCTGAGTTCGAGGCCAGCCTGGTCTACAAAGTGAGTTCCAGGACAGCCAGAGCTACACAGAGAAACCCTGTCTCGAAAAACAAAACCAAAACCAAAAACAAACCATAAAAGAAAATAACGGATTTGGGGTTGGGGGATGACTCCGGGAGTTTGATCCCCAGTATCTATAAACAGCAAGATTTGGTGATACACCTGTAACGCCAGCAAGCCTGTGGGGGTGGAGATAGGCTGGATAGACAGAAGCTGGGAGTGCAGAGGCCAAGTCTGGGGTACACAGCACAAACAGCAAAGGCAAGAGAGGCTCTGCCACAGCTGGGCGGAAGCTCGGGAGAGCCAGCTCCAGAAAGTTATCCTCTGACCCCGGCACTGTACTGTCCGGCATCCGTGTGCTGTACTCACAGACTGTACACAAAGTCAGAACTGAGGGAGCTGGAGACATGGCCCGGTAGCTGAGTGCCTGATTCTCTTCCAGAGGACCTGAGTTCAGTTCATCACTTACACCAGGTGGGTCACAACTGCCTGTAACTCAAACTTCAGGCCATCAGACTCTCTCTTCTGGCTTCAGTTCCACACACCTCACCTTCACTCACACAAATACACACAGAAACACAGACACACGGACACACATACATATAATTTTATTATCAATTTATTTACTTATTTACCTATTTTGAGACAAGGTCTCTCAAGGTTGCCCTGGCTGCCCTGGGACTCTCTATGTAGACCAGGCTGGCTTCAAGTTATAGAGATCTGCCTGCCTCTGCCTCCCAAGTGCTGGGATTAAAGGTATACATCACCACACCTGGCAACTTGTTTTCAGTCATTGGTTTTCCTAACCACTCTGGGTGGAAGTCTTGGCCTATGCCATATGCTTATTTAATTTTTTTTAGGAATGTGTGTGAGTGATGTGTGTGTGTGTGAGGGTGGGGGGACTTTTGAGAGCTGCTTCTCTATTCTCCCTTACCGAGGAAGGGCCTCTTGTTTCTGCCGTGTTGGCATTTTAGGCCCCAAGCTTCCCTGGCAATTCTCCTGTCTGTCTCACATCCCCTGAGAATGTTGGGACTACAGATGTGCCACTGAATCTCACTTTTTTTTACATGGGTCCCACGCTTCCTGCTTGGAGAGAAAGCACTTTTACCCCATGAGCCACTTGTGTTCATTTTTAAAAATGTATTTATTTATTGTATATGAGTACACTGTAGCTGTCTCCAGACACACCAGAAGAAAGCACCAGATCCCATTATAGGTGGTTGTGAGCCACCATGTGGTTGCTAGAAATTGAACTCAGGACCTCTGGAAAAGCAGTCAGTGCTCTTAACTGCTGAGCCATCTCTCCAGCTTACTTGTATCCAGTTTTAAATTAAGGGAACTAAATTCTGAAGAAGTCGACTAAATTTCCCAGGCCATGCCTGGCTAGTGGAGTTGCTGAGATCTAAAGCCAGACAGTTCATCTTCACAGTCCTGGGCTGCTACCATATTACAGCAGGCTATAGAGTTATCTACCCACCTTGGGAGCCACTCTGGTGGACTACCCATCTTTATACGTCCTCCTGATCCTCCACATCCCTGTCTGGCCGACTCCTGGGCTAAGCAGGGTAAAAGAACAGGAGAAAGGAAAGAGACCCTTGCTGGGATACACTTTCTTTCGGGTTAATACAATGTTTGTAACTTCGAGTTTTTACCATATCAACACTTCCTTCCCATCCCTCAGGGTTTTTTTTGTTTGTTTGTTTGTTTGTTTTTGTTTTATTTTTTTATTTTTTAAAAAGATTTATTTTATTTATTATATGTAAGTACACTGTAGCTGTCTTCAGACACACACTCCAGAAGAGGGCGCCAGATCTCGTTCCGGATGGTTGTGAGCCACCATGTGGATGCTGGGATTTGAACTTATCACCTTCGGAAGAACAGTCGGGTGCTCTTACCCGCTGAGCCATCTCACCAGCCCCCCATTCCTCACTTTTAATCCTTTAGACACTTAGTAAACCCATTGCCTGTGGTTTGGTGTGACTCCCAAAATTTTTTCCTCAGCATAGTCAAGTGTCTGGCTTTAACTGAGTGGAAGTCCCTAAGATGGAAGGGAACTTCTCAGCCCGTGGGTGGCTGTTACTGATGACAAGAAGAGGCTTTCTGAGGGTGGGGACCATGGGAACTTGTCAGAAGGACCCCACCTCGAGAGTCAAAGCACTCAAGGACACTGCCCCTGAGAGTTACTGACCTATGAGCCAGCCAAGGGTGGAGCCCAGACTTGAAGAGGGCACTCAGTGTGCCAGGTTGGGGTTCCTGAAGTTTCCTCCTGCCTGGCTGCTAGCACAGTCTTCACCACCCTGACCTGTTCATGGGACAGCTGCTGTGCAGTATTTTAGGTGAGAGCATTTGTGGAAGATCCAGGCACATGACGCCCAGGTTGATGCTCAAAAACCATCTGTAGGAATACAGATCTTCTCCTCAGATAATGGGGAAAAGGGAAAGGCTGGATGCTGGGAGCTCAGGGCTCCTTACTGCCTACCCTCAATGTCTTCCAGCTACCCTGGGGTGTATTTGTGGGTGCAGAGTATGGTCTCCTTGTTTCTGGATGATTATAACTGGAAGAATTGAAGGATTAAAATCCCCAAATAGGCCCAGCAGTGGTGGCACATGCCTTTAATCTCAGCATAGGTAAAGGAATCTCTGTGATCTTGAAGCCACCCTAGCCTATAGAGTGAGTTCCAGGACAGCCACCTGGAACTGTTACACAGAGAAACTCCATCTCAAAACCCCACCCACCCACCCCAAAATCTCCAAATACTGGAAGTTGCAGAGCCACCCCAGCCTCTGAGGCCTGTCCGCCTCTCGGTCTTTGCTGTCCACATCTTCTCTCCCTCTCACCCCTCACCTCATTGGTGATTGTATGAGTGTTTCTAAGTCTTGTACAGGAGCCACGTTTGGCCCCGCAGACATGAATGAAGCATTGGTTCCCTGGTTCCTCCAGCCTCGGGGAGACAGCCATGGGAACAGAGAAGGTCAGGGCAGAAGAGAACATGCCCCACACATTACCTACCTCCTCAGGTGCCACCTCAGGCTTGACTCTGCTTCCATCCTGTACCTCCTGACTCTGGCCTGGTCTGGACAGATCTATTCTAGTGTGTGATAGGCTATGAGTCTCCCCACGTCTCCCTGTGAGTTTACCCCCAAATGAATGAGAAATAGAGAAAGGGTGCAATTTAGATCAGCTGTGTTCAATAGAGAGAAATACAATATGAGATCAGGCGCACGCATACAGTTTAAACACTTTTAACGACTACATTGAAAACATTTTTTTTTTAAGTAAAATGAATTTTGGTAATGTGTTTTATTTAACTCAATATACCTGAAATATTACCCTGTCAACGTGCAATCAATATGAAAAGTTATTAAGAAAGTGATTTCTGCTTGTTTTTCAACGTCCTTAAATCTCGGCGTACAGCTCGCACCTGTGACTCATCTCGATTGGGGTCAGCCACAGGTGAAATGCTCAGTTGTCTCACGAGGCTGGTGGACGTCAAACTGGGCAGCCACATCTGCATGTGGTATCTCAGTTTTCAATTCCGCTGTGCAAGAAATAGTTTCTTTCCTTGGGCGACTTTGCAAGGAACAAGAGGGTGATACAGCCTCTGATCCCTGCCCAGAACGTCAGTGGACACCAGGCTAGAACGCGGGCTTAGGCACTGGCCTTTAACCAACCAGAGGCTCTTAACACTAAAGGTGTGACCCATTAACCAATCAGAGAGCTGAGAGGCTGGGAACCCAGGGAACTCAACGGTCCCTTCTGCCTGGGGACTCCACTGTGAACGGAAGCTGTGCCTAGTGACCCCCTCCCCCCCACCTTTCTCTGCTGTCTCTTCCCCGCTGAAATGCGTCCACCCCAGAACTCTATGAGCAAAGAAAGCGCTGCAGTACAGAGAAGAGACCGGAAGAAAAGAGACCGGAAGAGCGTGTCTTGGTTTTAACGGACTTCACTTTGGGTTTTAGAAATGAATAACTATTTTCTTCTTTTAAGGTTCTTTTTTATTTGTTTTGTTTTGTTTTGTTTTGTTTTGTTTTTCGAGACAGGGTTTCTCTGTGTAGCCCTGGCTGTCCTGGAACTCACTTTGTAGACCAGGCTAGCCTCAAACTCAGAAATCTGCCTGCCCCTGCCTCTGCCTCCCGAGTGCTGGGATTAAAGGCGTGCACCACCATGCCCGGCTCTTTAAAGTTTTCTACATTTTGTTTTTTTTTAAAAAATGTACCCCCTTGGGCTTGAGCCTTGTACTCGCTATACACTTCCAGCCCCTTCAAAATTCTTAAATTATATAATTTAATAATTTCTTAAAATTATGAGCATGTATTCATTACTTATTAATTGGAAATGTAATTTGTATTCATATTTGGTTAAATTCTGCCTAACCTTTAAAGATCATAAAAGTGCTCAGTTTGGAGGACTTCCAGGGTCTGGTGTGCCCCATCCACTGTCCCGCGTGGCTCACTCGCAACTGCCCAGGCTGAGTGTGAGTGGACCTTTTTACCTCCTCCCCAGGATTCTTTCTTAATGTAGTTTAATTTGTGTGTGTGTGTGCAGTGTGTGTGTGAGGTATGTGTGTGGCAAGTGTGTGTGTGAGGTGTGTGTTGTATGTGCATGTGCTATGTGCGTGATGTGTGTGTGGTGTGTGTTTGTGGTGTGTGTGTCTCTGTGTGGGGTTGGTGTGTGTGTGTATGTGGTATGTGTGTGATATGTGTGTGTGGTGTGTGTCTGTGTGTGGGGTTGGTGTGTATGTGGTGTATGCTGTGTGTGTGGCAGGTGTGTGGTGTGTGTGTATATGGTATGTGTGTGATGTGTATGGTGGTGTGTGTGGTGTGTGTGTGAGGTGTGTAGTGTGTGTGTATATGATATGTGTGTGATGTGTATGGTGGTGTGTGTGTGGTGAGTATGTGTGTGTGGTATGTGTGTGGTGTGTGTATGTGGTATGTGTCTGTGTGTGGGGTTGGGGTGTGTGTGTGTGTACCCATGCTACAGTACATGTTGAGGCCATAGGACAACTTTTGGGGAGTTAGTTTCTTTCCCTCCACCTTGTTTTGAGTCAGGGTCTCTCCTGCTGTTTATGTCTGCTGCACTATAGAGTTGAGCTTCCCAGCTAACTCTCCTGTCTCCACCACTCATCTCTGTAGGAGTGCTAGGTTACAGACAGGAGCCACCACTCACCTCTTTTAAGTGGGAAGTGGGTTCCGGGACTGAACTCAGGTGATCAGTGCTGTGTCTAAGAACTTTAACCTACTGAGCCATCTTGCCGACTCCTCCCCAGCATCTCAAGAGTGGGTTTGCATTTTGGCATTCACATGGGACCTGGCACAGTGTCTGTCATGCAGAAAGCCCTCACTGTGGGCTGGGTGTCAGCTCAACTACAGCCCAAGGCTCCAGCTGAACTGGTTGCCACAGTACTCTGTAGTCCTGTCCTCCTTATAAGTTATTAAATGTATTTATTTGTTTTTGCCTGTGTTGTGTGTATAGTGGATATGTGTGGTGCATGCATGAAGGTATGTAGGTATTCATGGGCTCACAAGCAGAGACCAGAGCAGGTTATAGTGCCTTCATCTTATTACCTAGATGCGTTTTTTTATGGAAGCCCGCTCTTTTGGCTAGGCTGGCTGGCTGGCTGGCTGGCTGGCTGGCGAGCTCTCAGATTCCTCTTGTCTCTGTTCCTCAGTGCTAGGTCACAGACATGAACAGCAACGTCTGGCTTTTTATGTGGACACCAGGGACCCAATCTCATGTCCTTATGCTCTCAACCACTAGCCCATTTCCTCAGCCTCTTTGTTTTATTTTATTTTATTTTATTTTAACAGATAAATAAACATTTCTTGTTGACTAGGTCAAACCACTCCCCTCCTGAAATATCCAAAACCACGACGCCTCTTACAGGAGGATAGACACCTTGAGAGGTCACATTTCCTTCATGTGCACCTGACACCCCTCTTTGCCTCTGGATTGGTTGGTGTCTACCTTGGGGAGGCTGGACTCACACATTCTGCTCATTTTACCTCAAGTCTATCAGTGTCTCTGTCTTTCTCTCTCTGTCTCTTTGTGTGTCTCTTTTTGTGTCTGTGTTTCTGTTTCTGTGTCTCTCTGTCTTTCTGTGTCTCTCTGTCTCTTTCTGTCTTTCTCTCTGTGTCTCTGTGTCTCTGTGTCTCTCTGTTTTTCTCTCTCTGTCTCTTTTTGTCTCTGTCTCTCTCTCTCTCTGTCTCTCTCCCTCAGCACACCACACGACACCACGGTCTCCATGGTTCTCCTATGACAGAATGCAATGCCTGGCATCCTGCTTCAGTGTGAGATAACAGGTGGGGAAAACCAGGGTTGAAGGCATTGACTGCGACCTCATTCATAAAATGGAACCCTGAGCAAATCTGTCTCTCTATCTCACCAGTGACTGCCAGCTGTGCCGCTGAGGTCTTCTTCTTCTTCTTCTTCTTCTTCTTCTTCTTCTTCTTCTTCTTCTTCTTCTTCTTCTTCTTCTCCTTTTCCTCCTCCTTCTCCTTCTCCTCCTCCTCCTTCTTCTTCATGCTGCTTGAACACCTGAGACAGGCCCTGAGATCTCTCCCTGCTTCACAGTCCCACACTGCCAACGACATCACACTACAGAGACACCACTGAAATATTCATGAGGCTCGTGGCTGCTCTAAGCTCAGGGAGAGGGGGAGGTGCTGTACTTGCTTGGTGCAGCAGGCCTGTCACATCACACACAGAGCCTCTTAGCTCAGTGAAGGAGCTGTCATTAGTTCCACTTAACCTCAAGAACCCCAGACACTGAGGTATGACTGCACAGCGGGTGGCACTCAGAGCCCTTGCCTCTGACTGCCAGCCTAGCTCCAGCCCCCTCTGAAGGCAGAAGCCCTGGGCACCTTACTCTGGGCAACATACAGAGCCTCCCTCCTCTGTAAGGCTGAGCTTCCAGTCCAAGTGGAGATTAGCAGTCTTTGCACTGCTGGGAGATGACCGGAAGACTTGTAGTATACTGCACTTGGTGTAAAGTCTACCTCATGCGGAATCACTCAGTACGTTTGGGCTACTGTTACCTCCATCATACAGGTGGATGGTGAAGGGCTTGGGAAGGCACCGAGCCCCTCACCACAAGGAAGCACTCCAGAACAGGACATACTTTTTAGTCTCCCTCCTGTTTCTTTGGGGCTTAAGCCTGGGGGTGCCTCCTCCCCTCACCGTGTCCTTGCCTTGGGAAATAACCTGTGCACCTTTATCTTTACTGCATCCCACAGGCACAGGCTGCAGATGATCCTGGCCTGCAGGCATTAGCCTTAAGCTCAGCATCATCTCTGTTCCATGGCAGAGGCCACCTCCCCTTTCAGACCCTCCTTATAATATCCAAAGTCCTCGACAGCCTACGGGCCCAGGAAGTGTCTGCTTGTCCCAGAGCCTCTGTGCCAAGACACTCTCATGGCTTCCAGCCCTAGAGCCATGTGGTCTGTCTCACAGGTCTCTGGAGGTTTCCCTAAACCTCCCCCTCCCACCTAAGCCGCTGTTGCTCTTTTCTGGGCAGAGGTCTCAGGCTGAGTCTGCATCAGTGTGGGACCACTGTCCACTCCCCTCCTCCCCCAATGTCTGGTTCACTTTCGCTGTCCCAATTCCCTGTAAGGCACAGAGGTTGGTACACTAACTCGAATGAGTTAGGCAAGTTCCCAGGCAACCCACAGTGATGCCAGGCCAAGTGATGCTGAGAGATAGCCTTGCCCAGGGGCCCCAACATCTCCCACATTTTAGGGGAACAGCAGGAAGAACCAATGAGCTTGCTGAAAGGGGAGGGGGTCATGAAGACCACACCAGCTCCTGTCTATGTCTTCCCAGACACCAGACCAGCCTCCCAGCTAAGCTCTTCTGTCAAGGGCACGCACAAGATCTGGCAGTGGAGAGCTCTTGGTCCTTCTGGCCTAGCCTGGATTTTCATTCATCCCAGCCCCTGCCACCTCCTCCTCCTCCTCCTTCTTTTTTTTTTAAAAAGATTTATTTATTTATTATATATAAGTACACTGTAGCTGTCTTCAGACACCCCAGAAGAGGGCATCAGATCTCATTATAGATGGTTGTGAGCCACCATGTTGCTGGGATTTGAACTCAGGACCTCTGGAAGAGCAGTCAGTTCTCTTAACTGCTGAGCCATCTCTCCAGCCCCTGCCTTCTTGAATCAGCACCAACATCTCACCTATTCCTCTGCAGGTGTTTTTCTTCCTACAGGGTGCCTCTTGGAGTCTAAATGTTTACCCAAGGAAATTAATTTATTATTCTTATTCTTATTTGTGTGTGTGTGTGTGTGCGCGTGCATATGCTTGTACGAGCTGAGGAGGTCATGAAGTGAGAAAAACATATTTGTTAAATTCTGACCTGACCTCAAGCTAAAGCTTAGGTCAGCCTGACCCTCAAGTATGGTCCTTGTGAAACTTTTGCTAACCTGCCTTGTTCTGCTTCAGTAACCACAAGGCTTTTTGCTCCACAATGAAACAGGAACACCTGCTAACACAGTTGTGCCCTTTTCTTACTAAAGCCCACCTTGTTTTCATGCTTGCTAACAGCCATCACTGAATTTATGGTTATATCCACTGCTCACTCCGCTCAGGGCCTCGAGACTTGTCGTCCTGGGAGTGCGTGCCCTGGGTCAGGTCTGTGTGCTTAATAAAAACTTCTAATTCATAATGAGCTCATCCTGGTCTCCCTCCCTTGGGTGAAAACAGCCCAGCTACTAGGGCCAGAGGGCATCTTACTTCTGAGACTTAGTTCTCCAACAGTGGATTCTGGGGATAGAACTCAGATCATCAGGCAGGCGGGGGGCAAGTATCTTTCCCAGCTGAGCCACCTTGTTGACCCAAAAGATGAATTCTAATGATAGGGTTTTGAGCCTGGTAGAGCAGTGGCTGGGATGGGTCCTCAAATCCCACCTCTTAGATAGGTGTCTTTGTGCTTGTGAACATACCAGCTGGGTTAAGCCTCCTGTCTCCCCCTGGGGCAGGAAGAGACATCTTCTTCCTTCAGGAATGAAACACAAAGTTGGTGCCTCATGGTTTCTTTCACCCTATCGTTATTTGTGTGCCACACATGGAAAGCCTTCCTTCCTTTTCCTCCCCCCCCCCCTTTTTTTGGAACTTACTGAGTACAATTAGTTCTGCCAACTGGAATGCTGGCTGATGCTGTTGGTTAGGTTTTGTACAGGTGACCATATCTGCAATGAACTCATGAACGCAGCGGCCATGTCATATCCACAAGACAGCCTTTCACGACGCTCCCCTGCCCCCTCATTCAGTTCTTAGGTCCGTTCATTCCCTCTTCCCTTCTGTCCCCTTGCCTCGGTGGCAGGGTGGATACAGATGTCCCATTTGTCACCGAGCATTCTCATCAGCCACTCGTTCTCGGAGCTGTGACAAGTTAGAGTCTCCGTGCCAGCTGCTGCCCATTGCAGAAAGGAGCTTCTGTGGCAGAGGCTGAGAGCATCGCCAACCTACAGGTACAATCATAAATACTAAAAAGGTAATTTGACAATGTGCCTGTTTATCAAAACAAGAGTAGAGGGTTCTCCTCAGGTCCTATAACCTCCTGAGCTATAGGTTTTTAACTGGGTGTGCAGTACTGGGTATAAATTCTCTCCCGAGGAGCAGACTTCAAATCCACACAGAAAGGAGATAGTTGCCCCAGTAGCCTTCATGCCAGGATTGCAGCAGTGGGCGCATCTTGCCTGGCAGGTTAGTTGCGCCATGCAAGGGTCACTGCTGTGTGGTGCTTTTGATGACTTTCCCCCACACCAGCCTGCAGAGGTCTTCCCCCACACCAGCCTGCAGGCATCTTCTGTTAAGTTTTCAGCTCAACTGTCTATTGATTTCTCTGTTCTGCAACCAAAGTATGTTGTGTCATTTTCTTTTGGTTTTTTGAGACAAAGTTTCTCTGTGTAGCTCTGTTTTCTTTTTCTTTTCTTTTCTCTTTTTTGATTTTGTTTTTGTTTTTCTTTCCAAGACAAGGTTTCTCTGTGTAGCCCTGGCTGTCCTAGAACTCATTCTGTAGACCAGTGTGGCCTTGAATTCAGAGATCTGCTTGCCTCTGCCTCCCAAGTGCTGGGATCAAAGGCATGTGCCACCATGACCGAGCAAAGTGTGTTGTGTCTTTAATAATAATGTTTTATCCTCTGGTAATGCTCTGTGAATCTTTCTGAGCTTCCCACCAGTCAGGACAGCTCTTCTGAATCACCTGACATCACAGTGTTGGCAGGTGCCAATCATGCACAGACAGACAGATGTCTCTGCTAGACCAGACACACTAGAGTTTCGTGGTTATTTGTAGCATTAAGTGCTAGTAGGTGTTGGGTCTAAACTTCTGAACACTGATGAAGGTTTCTTGACATGTAATGGGGACATTGACTGTGGGTCCCTTGAAGGTGTGAACAGGTATGTTACACACCTCTGTCTCCTTAGCACATGGAATGTGCCAGAGCATTGTAGGTCCTTGATGGAGGGTTGTGAATCAGTGCTTGTTGGGCTTACTATGTTGCAAGCACTGTACCATGCCTTATCTATAGACCTTCATAGTTCTTATAATCCGTGCCCATGACAGGCACTCAGAGTCTTAGTAAGTGAACCCTATAAGCTGGAATCTCTGCATATACATTGGTTCTTGACATGAAGTGGACTTCCATTAATAATTACTGAAAGCTGGGCCGGAGAGATGGCTCAGAGGGTAAAAGCACTGACTGCTCTTCCAGAGGTTCTGAGTTCAAATCCCAGCAACCACATGGTGGCTCACAACCATCTGTAATAGGATCCGATGTCCTCTTCTGGTGTGCTGAAGACAGATACAGTGTATTCATATACATAAATTAAATAAATAAATCTTAAAAAATAGTTACTGAAAGCTGGGTGTGGTGGTACCTACTTGTTTGTTTGTTTGTTTGTTTTGTTTTGTTTTTCGAGACAGGGTTTCTCTGTATAGCCCTGGCTGTCCTGGAACTCACTTTGTAGACCAGGCTGGCCTCAAACTCAGAAATCTGCCTGCCTCTACCTCCTGAGTGCTGGGATTAAAGACGTGCACCACCACTCCCAGCTGGTACCGACTTTTAATCTCAGTATTTGGGAGGCTGAGGCAGGAGGATTGCTTTGAGTTTGAGCTTAGGCTAAGCTGCCAAATTTTTCCTCACTTTAAAAAGTCATTGGATTGGTATGTTTGTTAATGTATGTCTACTTTACAGAGGAGGAAGCAAGCTCAGAGAGGTCCGATGGTCACCTAAGGTCATCCATTGGGTTAGTGAGGAACAAGAATTCACACCCATGTTGATCTGATTCCAACACCTATATTCTTCATTACTATGCTCCATCAGGTGTCAGGGACAGAGCAGAGACCGGATGGTTGAGACACACAGCCTGTACTTTAAGGCACATTTGATCTGGTGGATAAGCAGAAAGGTACACAGATCAGGATGCATGTTGGGAAGGGAACTCAGTCCCATTCCAGGAACTGGAGGGGCTGGAATCAAGACCCAGAGGAAAGAGATGACTTGCCAGGGCTAAGTCTGGACCAGGAAGTGGGCTCCTGAAAACCCTCCTATGTGCCATTATTCTACACTGTAATGGACCTGAACCAGGCTACGAGGGGGTGGAGCATGGTGGATGGGCACCAGCTGGGTAGGCAGAGCCTGTAGTCCCTACTTCCGCCTCAGTAAGGACGTGGTCCAGTCCCACCTGCTAGTTGACTTTCCCCTGCCTAGATCCCACTAGAGCCTAGGCATGGGGCAGAAAGAAGGGCAGGGACGCTCGCTGGGTTGTGTCATGGTGAATGCCTTTAATCCCAGCCCTTGGGAGGCAGAGACAAGCAGATCTCTGTGAGTTCAAGGCCAGCCTGGTCTACAGAGTGAGTTCCAGGACAACCATGGCTACCCAGAGAAACCCTGTCCCAATCAACAGTTTAAGAAAGGCAGGGACAGGAGTGTGGGCCCACATCCTGCAGGGAACCCCTACAGTGGCCTGAGGGCGTCACTGCTTGCTAAGGCCTAGGCTTGCCATACCCCGTATATCTGGTATCATGTGTCTTGAGAGGAGGGGTGAGAAGACAGCAAAGGACTGGGATCGTTTCTCCCCGACACATCAGTCAGTATACGAAATGGTGACTCGATACACGAGGTTTCCCTGTGAGACCGACCGTCCGACGTGCCCTCCTGAACGAAAAGTAATCCCTACGAGCCCACTCCATAGACACAACTCGTCTTCGATGTTTCTTATTGTCTGAAACCCCCTCGTCGGCACCTATACCCCCCCGACCGGGTACAACACCCTGCCTGGACCGCTCTAGTCTGTGGCCTGTTCGGTTCTGCTCCTCCCCTGGCTACCCATCATTGGCCTCAAAAGGCTGTGTGGGAGTGGGGCTTGTAGAGTCCCTGCCTCAAAAAACAAAACGAAGGAAGGAAGAGAAAGAGGAGGAAAGAAAGAGAAAAGGCACCCCCCCACACATGGATGGTGAGGGGAGCAGGGGGTGTGTAGACTTGAGGAGGGTATGGTACTCAGTAGCTACGCTATTCAAAATATCTGAAGCCTTCCTACCTCTCTCTGTCTGACCCTGAATACCTGTGTCCCCCTGCCACTGCCTTGGGTTGGGGGTCACCAGGCTGAGAGCTCTCCTCGCCCTGGCTTGGACCCCAGCAAGTCATATCATTTTAGGTTAGTCACTCAACCTTTTG
This sequence comes from Mus minutoides, assembly GCA_902729485.2. Classification (NCBI taxonomy): domain Eukaryota; kingdom Metazoa; phylum Chordata; class Mammalia; order Rodentia; family Muridae; genus Mus; species Mus minutoides. The sequence goes on along the minus strand of CACVCL010029175.1, from coordinate 46,152 downwards.
GCCTGGAACTTCCATGTCTGTAAAACTGTAAAATGAGAAGTGGCTTCTGTCCACACCTTCACCACCACCACCACCACCACCACCCCCACCCCCCCACCTCCCCCCCCCCTCCGCACTGGCCTGGAACCACCTGGTTAGAGAACAGAGAGCAGGGGGAGTGGCCGCCACGGTGTGGAGCTGAAAAGAGAGGAAGTGGCCAAGCTCACACCTCCTGTGCCAGCGGGAGCCAGAACACACATGCCCTCTCTCACCCAGTTAGCCTGCTGGAGATTGGGGGGGGGGGACTCTCCTGCCTCAGCCGCTGCCTCTACCTGCTTAGCCTCTCCTAGGATGTTCTCCTGTGTTCTGAGATCTAGCTACTGCCCACAGACTATTTAGCCAGAGTCTAGAACCTTACTTCCATCCTCCTCGGCTGGCTGCCCAATGCTTCTCCTGTCTGGGCTTAAGAGTAGGGAGCAGTTGGCTTTCACGTACACAGAGTTTGATGTCTCCCAGGCTGCACAGGAAAGGTCCTGCCAGAACTGCTCTCCCACCTCTGTTACTGGTGGCCCAGGTCCCAGCTTCTGGTTCTGCATCCCTCTGATGCCCCCTCTCTCTTTATTGTGTACCTAGTCTCCCGCCAAGTCCTGACAATCCTGCTCAGTCTCTTTCTAGTCTTAGAAAACTTGATTTCCAGTCTCCACACCTTACAGACATGTGTTAGCCAGCTTGGTATTCACAACCTTCCATGCACAGATGAGGAAACAAAGATCAAGCGAGTGTATCTTGTCCAGGGCCAGCGCAGGGGGGTGGGGTGGGGGGAAGGCAGAAAGCTGCTCCTGTTCCTATGCTCTTAGTCTGCCACCAATTCCNCCCCCCCACCCCCGCACTGGCCTCGAACCACCTGGTTAGCAGAGAACAGAGAGCAGGGGGAGTGGCCGCCACGGTGTGGAGCTGAAAAGAGAGGAAGTGGCCAAGCTCACACCTCCTGTGCCAGCGGGAGCCAGAACACACATGCCCTCTCTCACCCAGTTAGCCTGCTGGAGATTGGGGGGGGGGAACTCTCCTGCCTCAGCCGCTGCCTCTACCTGCTTAGCCTCTCCTAGGATGTTCTCCTGTGTTCTGAGATCTAGCTACTGCCCACAGACTATTTAGCCAGAGTCTAGAACCTTACTTCCATCCTCCTCTGCTGGCTGCCCAATGCTTCTCCTGTCTGGGCTTAAGAGTAGGGAGCAGTTGGCTTTCACGCACACAGAGTTTGATGTCTCCCAGGCTGCACAGGAAAGGTCCTGCCAGAACTGCTCTCCTACCTCTGTTACTGGTGGCCCAGGTCCCAGCTTCTGGTTCTGCATCCCTCTGATGCCCCCTCTCTCTTTATTGTGTACCTAGTCTCCCGCCAAGTCCTGACAATCCTGCTCAGTCTCTTTCAAGTCTTAGAAAACTTGATTTCCAGTCTCCACACCTTACAGACATGTGTTAGCCAGCTTGGTATTCACAACCTTCCATGCACAGATGAGGAAACAAAGATCAAGCGAGTGTATCTTGTCCAGGGCCAGCGCAGGGGGGTGGGGTGGGGGGAAGGCAGAAAGCTGCTCCTGTTCCTATGCTCTTAGTCTGCCACCAATTCCGTTACAATGTCTGCAAATCTGACCCTGCACCTTCTTACTCCTACCATACACCGCTTCAGACCAAACCTGCCCCAGTCCTTGTAGAAGACAATGCTCTAACAACCAAACCGCAATACCAGTTTCATCTTTGTGAAAGATGTCTTTGAACATATCATTACCTCGATCAAAAACCTCACAACCCCCCCTACCTTCCCAACTCCAGCAAGTGTGAGAACAATCATCTACAGGTAGGGACCCAAGGACGCAACCCCAGGACCGCCCCGCTGCGGACCCCTTTGTCCCTGTTCTCTCCAGCACTGGCTCCTCTTCGCTGTCCTGTCCCGCATGCTTCCTGCTCGGGGAAGGTAGACTCCCGAATGTGGTGGAAGGCACCTTGCAGAAAGGCTGATGGGGACCCTCCCAGAGTGGGTCACCCTGAGAAGGGCAGAGCCATGAGGAATGAGTGTGTGGTGCATAAGGTACAGCCTAGCTGCCTGAGGGCAGGAGCCAGCGATTCCACCAAGCACCATTGTGGAAGCCTTAAGGAATAGCAGTCAGCTAACACCAAAGTCTAATTGCATCCCGGATGTTCTTTTGGTTAAACCAGCGGTTCTCAACCTCCCTAACGCTGCGACCTTTTAATACCGTTTCTCATGCTGTAGTAACTCCGACCACAAAATTATTTTCATTGCTACTCCATAACTGTAATTTTTGCTACTGTTATGAGTCATACTGTAAACACCCGTGTTTTCTGCTGGTCTTAGGCGACCCTATGAAAGGGTCATTTGACTCCCCCAAAGGGATCACTACCCACAGGTTGAGAACCACTGCCTTAAACTCTTTCCATGCACGGTCATTGAATCTCTCTATGGGCCACTGAGATCAACTCTAAAACTGTGCCCATTTTTCAATACAGAAGAAATGGAGACTCTGGGGGGGACCTCGTTTGTCACGCAGCTTTGAAGTGCAGGATCTGCTTTGGCTTATGTTCTGACCACCACATCTAACTGCCTTCAGATACCAGGGTCCACACAATGGCAGCACCACTTGTACTGGTGATGCCAAAACATCTGAAAGCACGATGATGTTCATAACATTCCTCCCTCACTTGAGCATTCTCGGGTCACTCACCTCTAGTCCCCAAATGTTCAAGTACTATATCTGTGCCATACACGTTTTAAACCTGCAGGTACATAGCAATGTAAAACACCCCCAAATTACTCCACTGATACCCTAGTGGGTGGAGATGGGGGAGAGAGAACTAAACAAAACCAATGAGAATCTGAGGTAACAGTTGCCACTGGAAACAGTGATGGTGGATCGGAAAGAAGGGTCCAAGGTACCTGGTTGAGAACTGTGACTAAAGGATGAGGGAGAGCTCTCCACTAAGATCATACCTCAGCAGCCATGAAGCAAGCGAGAAATCAAGACTCACTGTACCCTGAGTAACAGGCCCTGAGCTGAATCTGTGTTCTCTCATCCAGGAAGAGCACAGCCTGCACCTCTGACTGCAGGCTCTGCGCCATGCCAGCTGTCTGGGAAATGTTACTAGTAACAACCCATTTGAGTGCTTTTCACACACCTGCATTGAAGGTGGGGGGGGGGACCTGCTACAGTAAGAACAATGCTGAGACAAAGACTCCCACAGAGCAGAGAGCTGCTTCGTGATGATCCGAAACTATGTAACAAGAGTAGTAAAGCAGGCACGGGCTTCCTGACGGAAGGAGGCAAGTTTAGAGAGGGAGAGTATTGGCCCAGCAAGAGCAGCCGTGCCAGGAGCCAGGGACCACCTGGCAAAGGTACTACATGACTGAAGGACAGAAAGCTATTCGCCACTCCTCTCCAGAATGTAGTTCCCACCTTCTCGTAGGAGATTTGACCCTCCACCCTGCCCCTCCACCCTGCTCTCGGTGCTAGCCCTGGGCTTCTGGGAGACCCGAGACAGTGCAGTCTGCTTCTGGACTTCTTACAGCTCCTACCCTGACAAAACTTGTGTTCAGTGTGCTCTTGCCACCATTACCCGTAGGGCTTTGCAACCGATGGAGAACACAGTCCTGCTCTTAGCCTCCTTCTCATAGAGAGATACTGTAGCTCTGAGAGGGTAAGAGCCTTGCCAAAGTCACACAGCCAGTAACTGACTAAATTGGGGCTTGAGCCCAGCTCGTGAGATCTGAATCTCACAGGGGCACTGTAGGAACTGCAGAAAATGGGAATTGGTGTTGACTGAGGCCCCTAGGACAAGGCTACAGAAGGGGGTAGGTGGACTGTGGAATGGAGAGAGGATGGAATTAAAATGATGGAGGCTGAGAAGGAACAGATAGAGGAGAGCAAGGAGACAGAGCTAGCGATGCCTCCGGAAGAACCTGTCTCAACAAGGTTGAAAGAAACAGAAAGAAATTCTCCCAGACACGCCATGAGTCAGGGTGTGGGAGGAGGGCGCTATTGCTTCCATTTTACAAGTGGGTAAACTAGAGCAAGGGGAGAGCCGGCTGGGGGCTGGCTAAGGCCCCAGAGCCCTGGTGGGAGGCAGAGTAGGCAAGCCATCCAGAACTTTCTCAGTCTGTGGTGAACGCTGAAATAGATGATGAGAAGGCTGTGGAGATGGAGACAAATTGAGGCCATTCGAACAGGGGTGGGGTGGGGGTGGGGAACAAGGCCGAGGCTGGTGGCTGCTTGCGCTGAGATGAGGCCTTTATACAAGCTCTGTACACTGGCAGACAGAATCAGCTGGTCGGGTGTCAGGGAGTCCTGGTGCCTCCTCCCACCCCCGCGGACCCATCCACCTGATGCTCCACAGCGCAAAGCTCCCTGGTCCCCTGGGATGGCTGGAGTGTGTGGGAGAAGCAGAGGAGGCCAAAGCGCATGTCTTGCCCGGCTCTCAGGTCCGCAGCATCCTGCGTCCGCAGCAGCATCCTCTCAGGCCCTCCCCCTCCCCCGTGTGCGGATGGTACGCTCCGGTAAGCCTGGCCGGGCTGCAGTGGATGTTGCTAGAATCCACGCGGAGGAAAGAAGAGACGCAGGCAGGCTGTGGTGACCCAAGCGGCCACCCCCCGCTTCAGGGACCCCTTCCTCGAGAGACGACATCATGACCCAGGGAAAGGTAGGGGCATGTCCCCGCCGCCTGCACCATTCTTCACTCTCTGGACCCCTACTTCCCTACTGTCCTGGGAAAGCTTTCTGAACCACTTTAAGCATCCTCTCCTGGCTCCAGTGCAAAGGTCCTTGTGGTCTTTTGTTGATGTCAAGAGGACCAAACAGCCAGTTTCAAGGAATAGGCTTAGGACTTTTCCCAACCCCAAAGCTCCCTTCCCCTTTTTTGTCTCCCACCCCTTGTTGTGGCATCACAGAACTCAGAGCCTTGGGCCCGGTTAGGAGCCAGACTGGATGAAAGAAGGAAGGAAAAAGGAAGAGGGGAGGAGGAAGGCAGGGGGAAGGAGGAAGAGAGAGAGAGAGAGAGAGAGAGAGAGAGATAGAGCCCTTCTTGGGGGCCAGGATGAACCTTGAGGGGCAATGCCAGTGAGTGTGTCTTTAGTGCCAGACCCATCCACCTTAGTTAGGATGATCTTTCACTCCTTCCAGACACCCCATAACCAACTCCCTTCATTATTCCACTCTGGATATCGGTCTACATTTCCTATGGTTGGGAGTTACTATGGCAACCCTGCAGAAGGATGCTTTGATTTTTGTTTTGGCCATACATGGGACTGGCTGGAATGAAAACATATTCCCTGCCTCCCCACATCAATATACCACTTTAGGTCTGAGCTACAGGGAAGGGCCTGGGTAGCTTTGGGTGGTGCAGATGGCTTATGTAACATCAACAGCCTGTGGAATTACACAACCACCAGGCCCTAGGGCGAAGGGGGAGGGTCCTCTAGCCCTCTGTTTAGAGGGGCTAAGGATTGATTCAGCAGGGAAGGCAGAAGAAGAACCTCCCTAAACCTTGCTTTTTTCCCTTTGATACCAACCTCAGAACTAATGGCAGCTCTCCTCAGACCCTCAGACCCTTCTGTGTTCAAGCTCCTCAAAGGCCTCAAAATGATGTCATTGGGTGATACTACTTCCTGACATTGGCCACTTGGGAATGCCTCCTGTGAGGGGTGGTGGGGTCCCAGAGGTCCGGGGCTGGGGTGAGTGGAAAGGTGGGGCTGTGGCAGCTTCCTTAGACATGCCCTCCCTTCAGTCTATGTAATGAAGGAAGCCAGGGAGCCTGGGCTCCAGGTCCCATTTCCAGGAGGCAGGAGACACTGAGCTGAGCCGGGGAATTGAAGCCTCCCCTATCACGCCCGCCCCATTCTAGCGGTTAGGAGCCAGCTCCTCTTTCTGTTCTGGTGATGAGGTGCCTCAGCTCTCCAGCCACTTGATTCCACACTCCCACAGTGTTGTGGGGTTTTTTGGGGGTGGGGTGGGGTGCTATAAGCCTCCTGAGGTCCAATCACCTCTGGGCTGTAGAGGGAGTGAAGTCTGGGGGCTCCTCCATTGTCTCCCTGCAAGGACCACCTGTCTTCCCCAGCAGCCTGTCAGCCTCAGCAGGACCTCCTGCAGCCAGATTGAAGTTGCCCTCTCTGAGCCAGGCCTTTTTTTTTTTTTTTTTTTTTTTCCTTGTCTTCATACTCTCTGGTCCAATGTTTCCTTCCCTGACACTCACAGATGCCACTGTCTCACCAAGCTGCTGTGTCCACTGTGCCCATCCAGGGGGCATAGATGAGTGAGAGTGGACTGGAGTCCTTAACCGCCCAGTACAAGTTCCCCCTGGGTCTCCATTCCTTGTCTCACAGGAAGAAAGGGCCGAAACTAGCTGAATTCTTCAGCTCCTCCAGCAATGACGTTCTGATGTTCTGTTCTGGCTGAGGAAAGCTGTCTCTGCAGGAGCTGCTCTCCCTCTGCCCCTCCGGCTCATCTTTTCCTTCCTGGCTCACTGTTCATGCCACTCCCCTCCTGCATTTCCAACCCAACAGAAAGCAGCCAGTCCTCAGGGACTGAGCCTGAGCCCTGCAGCCCTGGGAGCCACATGTGGCCCTGGGACTTTAGACGTCACTCTTTCTGATTCTGAGTTTCCTCATTTTTAAACTGGCCAGGCATGGTGACAAGCAGCTTTAGTCCCAGCACTTGGGAGGATGAGGCAGGAGGATCTCTGTGAGCTGGAGGCCAGCCTGGCCTACAGAGCAAGTTCCAAGACAGCCAGGGCTACACAGAGAAATTCTGTCTCAAAAACAACAAACAAATAACCAAAAAAAGTAATGATAACTAATGTAAAATAAAATTGGTTGAATACAGTGAAAAAGTTGGAAAGACAATGAGGCAGGAGAACCTTTTGTTTAGTAACAGGGTCTCCAGCTGGGCGGTGGTGGCACACGCCTTTAGTCCCAGCACTTGGGAGACAGAGGCAGGAAGATTTCTGATTTCGAGGCCAGCCTGGTCTACAGAGTGAGTCCCAGGACAGCCAGGGCTACACAGAGAAACCCTGTCTCGAAAAACCAAAAAAGATAAAAACAAAAACAAAAACCAAAAACAGATAGTGATCCCACAACTGTAGGATTACAGAGGCCCAGTCCCTTCCCCGGGTGGCCCCGTGGCCTCCATAGGCACTCTGGTAGATTTCCTGCTTACTGTCTTAACTATCTTTTCCTTGGCTGGCCCCACCCCTCTGAGCTCAGTTCCACAGGCTCAGAACCCAGGGGTGGGTCTTGTCTGTCCCATCCCCTAGCACAGGTTGGAAGAGCACCTAGGTACACCTAGGTAGATTCCAGGAATCAGGGGGCTGACAGGGAAGACTTGCAAGTCTCTGAGCCTGGCAACTGCCTCTCTCTCTCTCTCTCTCTCTCTCTCTCTCTCTCTCTCTCTCTCTCCTCTACAGCTCTCTGTGGCTAACAAGGCCCCCGGGACTGAGGGGCAGCAGCATCAGGCAAATGGAGAGAAGAAGGATGCTCCGGCAGTGCCCTCGGCACCACCCTCCTATGAGGAAGCCACCTCTGGAGAGGGGCTGAAGGCAGGGTCCTTCCCCCAGGGCCCAACAGCAGTGCCGCTCCATCCAAGCTGGGCCTACGTGGACCCCAGTAAGTCTCTCAGTGACCAGAGGTTGGAGGGGTAGAGAGAGCGGGGGCGAGGGGAGTGGGGCACAGATGGAAAGTCTGTAGGAGTAGGCTGCAGACACTGTACTCAGTGCAGTTGTGCAGAACAGTAGACAGTGGCTTTGGAGGGTTGTTCTGAGGACGAGGATACTAAAAGGGAAGAGAGAGGAGAGATACACTGTGGGGTGCTCTCAGCAAGAGAAGGGGGGACGCTTTACAAATCACTGAGCTAAGCCAGGTGGAGGAGGAGATAAGGGACAAAAGTCAAGTTCTAGTCTAAGAAGGCCCTTGTAGAGCCAGGCAGTGGCGACGCATGCCTTTAATCCCAGCATTTGGGAGTTAGAGGCAGGCAGATCTCTGTGAGTTTGAGGCCATCCTGGTCTACAGAATGAGTCCAGGACAGCCAGGGTTACACAGAGAAACCCCATATAAGTAAGTAAGTAAGTAAGTAACTAAATAAGCCTTCATAGAAGGAAGACACAGACCAGGGGTTAGAAGAGATCAGAGCAGTCAGGAAGGATTAGGGAAAGTCCATGCAGCCATGATTTTGACTGTGCAGGTACCCTCTGGGTGGGGATACAGCATTCATATAGTGATTGATCTGAAACCTTGGTGGGGCCAGACCTCTGTGAGGCCTCGGGTTGTCAGAGAGTAAGGGACTGGGGACTCCCCTCCCAGTTTCTCTCATCATTTCCTATTCTTCCTTTGGATTTTGCAGGGGTGGGCAGGCACAGAATGGGGTAGGTGTGTGGGAACTAGCTACATGGCTGGCCAGACATAAATCACCAACATCTTTATCAATAGTGACATTCCAGGATCTCAGCAGTGGCACCATAGCTGTCTGGCCAAGCAGCCTGCCGGACCATTGTCACTGGCTTGTGAGGAGGGACCCTTAAGTCCTCAGCAGCAGGCTGGTGAGATGGCTCAGCAGGTGCACATACCTTGCCATAAAAGCCTGATGACCTCAGTTCTATCCCCGGGTTCCAGGGCAGGCGGTGGAAGAAGAGAACTGACCCCAAAACTCTGCACGTCTTCATATCATGCATGCACCCAAATAGTAAACATATGCACACGTGTGCATACACGGTCACGCATGCACTTGCATATAATTATAACATAACATTTTTTTTTAAATTTAAACTTTCAGACCTTTCGGGGGGGGGTCTCTGCCACTCTTCTACTGCCTTTCCCCCATGGCCAGTCTTTCTCACTGCCCCTAAAGTTCTAGAAGGGATCTGATGACAATACCCCACACAGAGCCCCTGCTCACAGAGCTCATGAGGAGTGAGTGGCGACCATTGTCCGTGTCTCTTCCAAAAATATCCCTTGGTCCAGAGCGCAGGCGCCTTACTCCAGTGTGGCGTACTGGAAGGCCAGTGCAGGTGGGGAGATTTTCGCCCTCTCAACTCTCCTGTGCTGGTTCTGAGATGGCTGCTTTAAGGACGACCCTCTAAGCCCTAATGGTAGAAGGGAGGCTAATCCTTGATAATCTTCTAACCCCAGGGTGACAAACATTCGCTCATGGGAAGTGTCCTGGGGATGCAGAGTCCTGTCTGTGGCTCTGCTCTTGGGAACTGACTGTCATAAATGTCTACCTCAGTGACTCAGGTGTGGCAACAGAAAGCTGGGTAGTTCCCTGACCTATCTATTGGGCTCTCTGGGCTTCTGAAGTCTTTCTCTCCAGCCCCACTGTCAAATACCCCTTTGAGCCACCCTTACCACCCCACATCTGTCTTCCCGGTCACTTACTGCTCTCCCAACTCTATTTCTAAGATTGAGCTATCTCCCATCCTCTCTCTCCATGATGGTTGGGGCTCCAAGGACCAAGCTCTGCCGTATAAATGTCCCCTCCCTCTTGTTCCCCATTCCCTTCCCTGGACACTCCAGCTCCTGTGACCAAGAATCAGTAAGGGACACCAATCCTTTCTGCTGAGCCATCTCACCAGCCTGCCACTGAGGACTCTAGGGTTCCTTCTCACAGCCAGTGACAATGGTCCGGCAGGCTGCTCAGCCCGACAACCAAGGTGCCACTGCTGGGATCTTGGAATGTCACTATTGGTGACTTATGTCTGGCCAGCCAGTCAGAGAAGATGTCATCTGTCCACGTAGAGCTCTGAAGTGTGAGGAGGAAACAAGGAATGTCCCTCAGAAAGCGTCTGTTGGGTCGGGTCCAGGGCCAAGAAGGCAGGTGGCTGAACAGATGTAGTCAGGCTGAGAACATGGGATGGAGGACAGTCGTTCAGGATGAGGGGGGGCTGGAAGACTCTGCTCATCCTCAGCCATGTAGTGAGTTCAAGACCGGCCTGGTCTGCTTGAGATCGTGTCACAGAAAAGAAAACAAAAAGAACTTGAACTTGAGTGATGAGCAGGAGAGGAGCCATTGAAGAGCTCTAACCAGGCAGCGCCATAGTCATCTCTGAGAGACTAAGGCAGAGGCTGTTGCTGGGGAAGAGGGAAAGATTAGCCGGACCTGATGGGCATAGTAGAGAGGACCAGGGTAGATACATTCAGGACTTGAGAATGGCCCTAAGGAGGGGCACAGGGCAAAGACAGTGCAGCCTCCACTAGGCCCAGAACATACAAAATTTCTGGTTTGGGTCTCTGTGAAGTGGACCCATTGCCAAAACCAAAAGAGCCTCAGAAGGCTCTGGGTCACACAGCTCGTCCCACAGGTTGGTAGATCCACCTGTGGGTCCATTTGGCTATAGGGTCTTTACTCCTGCAAAAGCCAGAGCTTTGAGGCCTGGCCTGGACCCTACCCACTATGCTCTCCCTCTTTCTGGATCTCCTTCCCAGCTGCCCCCTGGCTTACCGTTGAGCATTGGCAGACCCAGCCTTCCGTCTCGGCCCATGAGCCTCAGAGCAGCCGGAGTCATGCAGGATATTTGGTCTTAGGACACATTGTCTGGCCAGGAGTGCTGGCTGTTCCCTGCTGATTTGAAGCAGCTTGAGTGTCCAGGGAGGGAGATGGGGACACAGGAGGGAAGGGTCCCCAGAGCCCCAACCATTGTGGAGGGAGAGGATGGGAGATAACTCATTCCTAGAATCAGAGAGAGCAAGAAGTGACCATGAAGTCAGATGTGCGGTAGACAGGTGTGGTCAAAGGGGTATTTGACAGTGGGACTGGAGAGAAAGACTTTAGAGAGCCTTTGACATTCTCATGTCATGTCATGACGTTGACATGAGGGCTGGGTTGGCAGCGAACTCTCAGAGCCTCTACCCACCTACCCAGGCGGCAGCTCCGGCTATGAAGGTGGTTTCCCCACAGGACACCATGAGAATTTCACCACCTTCAGCTGGGATGACCAGAAAGTTCGCCGGCTCTTCATCAGAAAGGTGACCACTTCTCCCCGCTCTGGGCTGGAGAGAGGGCAGTGAGGGGTTTGGGGCCCTGCGCCACGCCCCCTCCAAAGAACCTTGGCCCAGCCTCTGCCTGCAGAGGGCTTTCCCTCTCTCCCGCCATCCCAGCTTACAGCTCCTCCTGGCATGTGCTTCTGAGGTCTCACCAGGGCCCTTGCGCTTTGTCTTCTGAGCTCTGCAGGCCGCTCCACCTGAGGGTCTGGCACCCTTCCTGTCCCTCCACTAGTCTGAATCTGCCCAGTGGCCCTGTGAAGGAGGGTGGAAGTATCCAATAGGGAGGACTGGATTCAAATGAGTCCCTGGGAGCTGGGGTCTTTTCAGAGGTTTGCTGGGGTTCAGGGCTCTCCAGACTGATCATTCCCTCTCTCAGGTCTATACCATCCTGTTGGTCCAGCTGCTGGTGACCTTGGCTGTGGTGGCTCTCTTTACCTTCTGGTGAGTTAGCAATGTGGACTGATGCCTTCCAGGAGGGACATGGCTAGGCCTGGGACAGGGGGACTCCATCAGATCTCTCCTGGAAGGCCCACTTGGAGAGATGAGGGGCCGTGGATATCCTCATGCTGGGGAAGAAGGTTGGGTATGCATCCTGCAAGAAGTTCTCCCAAACAGTGTGGGGTCGGCCCTGCCGCTGTCTGGGATGCTTCATTTGGCATTGCTTCAGTAAGTCCTCCAGGCTCCCGGAGGTCCCAGCCTGCCTATGTAGATAAGCCTAGTCCACCTCCTTTCTCTGAGTGCACGTGGGGCAGGCACAGGCATTGAGCAGAAACAGACCTGGGCTAGCCTCTGACTCTGCCCCGTTTTTTTCTACAGTGATGTCGTTAAGGACTATGTCCAGGCTAACCCAGGCTGGTACTGGGCATCCTAGTAAGTATTCCCCACCCCGGGTTCCTTCCTAGAGATGCCCACCATGTTCTGTCGGAAGATCCAAGTCATCATGTTGCACATCCGAGGGGAGAGGACCTCAGAGACCCCAAGCATGGCCAGAGCAACTTTTGGATTGCTCAGATCTGACAGCTGGGGGTGGGGGGCAGGTGGCAGCCTGGCCGGGGGTGGAGTAGGGCCCTGGGATGGAGCGAGCTGGAACCTTGATCCTAGGAGGGAAGGGGCTGGAGTATTTTGACCTTCTCTAATGATAATGTTGCTACTCCTATTAACATTGTTATTAATGCTTATGAAATTATTAATCATAAGATCCACCACTTAACCAGCGCCTAATTAAGGGATGGGCATTGTTTTGTGTGCTCCATGTACAGTATTGCATTTGATCCTTAACTCTACTACGTATGATTACCTAAGAAGACCTTAAGACTCAGAGAGGTTGGGTAATTTGCCCAAAATCACACAGCTAGTCGGTGGCAGAGCTGGGTTCAAGTTAAGACTTGTGCTCTTAATCCCTCTGCCTGGCAGTCTCTCCTGCCCGCCAGCCACTTGGCTGACAGTAGTCTTGTACTCTTTAAGGAACATGGCAGGCAGGCCATTTGCAAGAAGAATCTTGAGGCTGTAGGTGACTCCTTCCTGGTAACTAAGGAATAATTTGGGGGTATTTCCTGGCCAGAACCATCCTAGACTCAGAAAACTCTTCCCTCATGGTCCCCATTGGCATCCAGTGTGAGCCAGCCCTGTGCTGGGGCTGCTGGGCAGGAGGCCTCTGCCTATAAGAGAACAGTGGGTGGTGTGTAATCAGAGGAGCTTACGCAGTGTCAGGGTGGGTGATGGAGACTTCCCAGGGTAGACAGGATTAGGAACATCGCTGCAAGGGGCTAGACTGACAGAACAGAAGGACGTCCCAGAGAGCAGCAGGGCCTTGGGGCTAAGAGTCAAGGCATAGCAATGGCAGAGGAGCCAGCACACCGACTGGCCCAGCCTGTTCTTGAATCAGGATCCAATGTGGAGCTGGAGCCCAGCACGAGGCCTCCGTGAGCCACCAGAGCCTAGAGTGGGCTTTCCATTTGCACAAATGGGCCAGAGAGTAACAATGAAGAAACCGTCCCAGGATTCCAGGAGTGAAAATGTCATACACAGAGTCAGACATAGGGGCCCAGGACAGAGAGACAGTCAGCAGCCCAGGAGGGAGGGCTGAGTCCTGGGGAGCAGGGAGGAACTGTGCGCACATCTAATGAGGCCCCAGGGACGGCCACCTTGGCCAGCCCACACAACAGGTTGGCATGGCTCCCAGCACGTCAGCACCATCTGGCAGGCGTTGCTCCTCCGTACCCCTCTTCTCCATACCTTGGAAATGGTGTCCTGGCCCCTCTTCTGTGACACAGTCTGTGAGATTCCATGTCCTGAGTTCCTGATGGCAGGCACAGCTCAGGGAGGTGGGCAGAGTCCGTTGGACTGTGCCAGAGAGGAAGGGATGGGGAGGGAGAGAGCATCTGGCCTTGGAAGGGTTAACATTCAAGGAGAAAGCAGTGATGAGCAGGTGGAGAGAGGTGGGGAAATGGGCGTGGCCTCTGCTCCCCTGGGACACCACAAGTTCTGTCACCAGTCTGCCACCTCTTACTGCAGAAGGCCTACCTGACCTGCAGAAGACCTAACTGAGGGTCTACCCTGCCCTCCACACCCCTTTAGTCTCTCCATCCTGCCCCTGAGTCTTATCTCCTCACCTCCCGTTATCGTTATCAAATGCTCCCTGAGGGTTCCCTTCTTGTCTCTTCCTGTTGGGACAGCATTCACAACAGTGAGAATAAAACAGCTCTTTTTAATGCGAGAGGCGCCATGCCAAGTGTTTCCTGTATAGCTTTAACAACTCCATTTTACAGATGAGAAAACTGAGTCAGAGAGAAGCCCCTGAGCATGGGAGCCAGGGTAAAAGCTAGAACCTCCTGACAGCCACATGCTTGCCCACCTGTGCCCTGCTGGCTGTAGCCCCGGGCAAGTCAGCTGGGAAAGGCTAGTGGGTTTAGTACCTGGTCTTCCCTGAGTCTCAGCCTCAGTCCCATCTGACACTAAACAGACTGTCTCAGGCCCTGAGGCTGAGGCTTCGACAGGAAACCAACTGTTTTTGCTCACACACAACCCCTCTCTGTGAGTCCCAGCAGCCCTGGCTTTCTCAAGGTCCCCGTCGTCTCTCTCCACTGGGTTCTCTCCTAATTGTCTGATTGCTCCCACTGAGCAAGGTGTCTGTGGCAGAGCAGAGGGACCAGAGAACAGCAGGCAGAGGAGGAGAAGCGTGAGGTGAGGGCTGGGGTGGGATTGGCAGAGGAGAGCTGTCAGTCAGCCAGCTTCTAAAGACAGTAAGCAGCTCCTATCCATGAGTCCAGCGCAGCGCCAAGCCTGTGTGCTAAGTGCTCAGGCTGCACCTTCCAGAGTTGGCATGTGGTCCTACTGTCTGCAGTACAGGGGACTGAGGCTGGCTGTTAAATCCTTGTCTGTGGCCACAGACTCATGGCAGGCTTGGGACAGGACCTCTGGCACCGGGCTCTAAAGCTGTACCATGATCTTTGGAATCCGGAGTCTCTCCGGCCTTCCTTCTGATGCCCGTCTTAAGGGTTGAGGAACTAAGAGAGAGCAGAGAAGAGGACATGAGGCCCTTGGTCCCAGGAAGCTTCTGGGCTGGCCAGAGTGACAAGAGACACACAGCTAGGTGTTGTTATTTCCATAGTTGTTGAGTGACTGAGACCCTATGAAGCAGAGTGCCAGAGAACTTTCTTTTTTCTTTCTTTCTTTTTTAGTTATTTATTTTATGTAAGTACACTGTTGCTGTCTTCAGACACTCCAGAAGAGGGCATAGGATCCCATTACAGATGGCTGTGAGCCACCATGTGGTTGCTGGGAATTGAACTCAGGTCCTCCGGAAGAACAGTCAGTTCTCTTAATCACTGAGCCATCTCTCCAGCTCCTGAGTACTTCCACTAGGGACAGGAGGGTTATGCTGCCCCTCATGTGCAGGATGGCCACAGCTCTGGCACCTGGCATCCAATTGCAATGGGAAAAGGTTCACATTCCAACACTGCCTGCTTTGTTACTGTTTTGGTTGTATTTGAACGGCACTGGCTGGTGTCAGGCTCCAGGTTAGATGGCAGGAAAAAGAAGGTGGCCTCCGGGTGCCACAGGGAAGCAGGGGCCATTTGAGCTGAGCTGGCTGAGGCTGTCTGTGCTGCAGAGGAAGCCCTGTGGAAGAGGGAGTCTCGGTCTTGCCAGTGAAGTGATGGGCATGTTCCGAGGGTGCAGAACAGGTTGTGATGAGAAGCAGGAGGGTGGGTGGGGTACAGTGACAGTAGAGGTGAGGAGCCAGCGGTGGGTGGACTGTGTTGTAGGCGTGGCCAAGTCTTGGGGGGAGGGGAACTTGTGTTCTGAAAGGCCTGTAGTGTGGAGGGCAGAAGACTGGGCTGTAGGAAGGCTATAAGTCCCAGCCAGATCGGAAAGAGACAGAGGTGGCCCAACTTTAAAGGGAGGTGGTAGAGATGGAGGGGAGAGTGAGGTCTGAGTGGGAGGCTGAGCAGATGCAGGTGATTAATTGGGTGTGGTGGGGCAAGCAAGCACCCCAAGACTGATGCTGCGACCTCTGGCTGGGCAGCTGGATGGTTTCGTGGCATCCTCAGTAGTGGGGGTGCAGAGGCAGAGGGAATGCAGAACTCAGCTCTACCCCACCACTTCTGATACGTTTCTGAAAAGCTTCTGTTCCCTGAGCAGACAAATAGATGTTCCAGTCTAGCACTGAGAGGGAAAAACAGAACTAAATTATAGTGGGTGAGCAAGCCTAGCTAGGGAGAGTAGGGTCGGGGGAGAGTCTGCCTTGAAGAATCTAGCTCCTTTAGAGTCTCCTTAAAGGAGACTGAGAAGGAGTGGCCAGGAAGAGAGGAGGGATCGCAAAAGTATGTCACTGTGGAACTGGGGAAAGAATAGGAGTGACCAGATGTTGAGCTCAGGTAATGTAAGGACCAGGTGACAACCAAACTCAACAGGGTCACCCTGTTGTGACAAACCCAGCTCTTCTTACATGGGGCTGAGGCCAGGTTGTTGGGCGGGTTGGAGAGCTGAAGAGACACTGAGTAGACTCTCTCAAGAGAGCTTCTGAGAGGCTGGAGCTAGAACCAGGGAAGACGGTGAGTGAAGATGGGGAGAAGCCAAGGAGGTCACCATGAGAGACCAGGTGACCCTGGAACTGTTAAAGTAAGCCGTCACTGGGCTTTTGAGGGCCTGGGACCCAAAGCGCAGACTGGGGGTATCAGCCTGGGAAGAGGTTGAGGGGTAGGAAGTCTGGTAGCGCTACGTGAGGTTTACAGGAGCCACAGGACCCTCCCTCATTATCTCAGATCTTTCTGGAACATAGCAGAGAGTGAGGCAGCCTGGGAGATTTAGGGAAGGAGGAAGCTGTTTGGAATTGCTGTCATGGAGGGCAGGTGATATTCTGAGGAGATGGAGAAGGACCTGCAAAGCCACGCTGAGGGGCTGCTGAGGGTGGAGATCGTGCGTTGGTAGTCTGTCTTGGGAGCTCACCCCACATCTTCCATCGCCTCGTCTTTGACCCTTGCTTTCCAAAATACTCTTCTTAGCAGTCAACCACCAGCTGGCCACTTCCCACTGGAGGCAGCCGCCTGATCCACAAATTGACTCTGCTTCCCGTTCTGCTTGGTGTGGGTAGGCTAGTCAGTGCTGAGTCCACAGCCTGGTAGGGAAGAACAATAATGAAAGCAGCTAAGGGGCTGGCTATAGGTAGGGACAGGAGAGGCATTGTTGGAAGGCAGCTCCCTGCAACTGGAGAGCACCTTGGTTTCAGCCCTTCCGCAACAGGGTAGCTTGGCGACCGTGGACAAGTCACCTGACCTCATCTGTGAAGGAGAACACAGCCCATGAAGAAGGGAGGACCGTGTTAATTAAACATAACCCAAAACAAACATCAACCAAGTTTGACATGGCCCATGTAGGTAGTTCCAGGCCAGACAGAGGTGCATGAAGAGATCTTGCCTCAAAAACTATATAAATAAACAAATAAACAAGTACCTACTATTTCTGAGGCAGGGTCTCCCATGGAGTAGGCTAGCTTCAGACTCCATAAGTAGATCAAGATGAGTCCCTGGAGTCCCTGGCTCTTTAACCAGTACTTCCCGTGTGCCGGATTGCATCACTACACCGTGGAGTCCAGCATGAGCTTATTTTATTTTTTATTTCTGTAATGCATGTGTATGGGTGTGCGCAAGTGTTTGTGTGGATCTGTGTTGGGTGTGCATGTGTGCCTGTGTCTATGGAGGCCAGTTTGGGGCGTCATCCCCAGGAAAGCCACCCACCTCCTTTGAAACAGTGTCCCATTAGCCTGGAGCTCCCCAGTGAGGCCAGAAGGGCTGGCCATCAAGCTGACCCCCACGCCCCGAGAACCCCCTTCCTGTCTACGACTCTCTGAGAGCTGGGTCTCCAAGAGCACGCCACCATGCGCAGCTTTCCGTGTGGGTCTTGGGGACTGAAGGCAGGTCCCTCATGCTTGCTGGCCACATGCTTCTCCCTCTGAGTTACATCCCGAGCCTGTAGGTGCTACTGAGCTTTTTAGCTAAGGTCTCTTAGCTGAGTGGGGTGATGAAGTCTGCAGTCTTGGGACACAGGAGGCTAAAGCGGGAAGCTCACTGAGAGTTCAAGGCTAGCTCAAGGCTAGTCTGGACTACGTAGTGAGGCTGTACTTCCCAAACCAAACACACTAGTGACAGCACGGGTCTCTGAGGCCGCTTGGGTTGAGTGGTAAGATGGGAAACCGTAGCTCCTAAGATTTAATATTGCTGGAGGTGGGCCTGTCCCTCCCAACCCTACCTTCCATTTTTGGAGTTGGACCACCATCTTGCCTATTGGCATTGTACCTGGTGCAGTTTGGGTCGGGGTGGCAGCGTAGGACCAGCTGCTCAGGAGAGACCCTCTGACTAGCCCACCTGTCTCTCTCACAGTGCTGTGTTCTTTGCAACTTACCTGACTCTGGCTTGCTGTTCTGGACCCAGGTAAGGGCGTGACTTGGTGGGGATGGAGGTACGGGGGCTGCCCCTGGGACTATTAGCAGGATCTTAAAAATCTGCTCTAAGCCCTGCCTTCCACCAGGGTGCTGTGCAGCCCTGAGAAGCCCTCATCCTTCTCTGAACTGGAGTCAAGTGGGCCGTCCTGTTTGCCCTTCACTTTACACCTCTGAGGCAGATGGGCCGATGGGCACATTAAGAGGGTTTTCAATGATGAGAGAGGCTCTGCGGAGTGCAGAGTATCTATCCTCTGAAGCCTGTGGCTTGCCTTTCAGGAGACACTTCCCTTGGAACCTGATTCTGCTGACCATCTTTGTAAGTGACTGACCAGGGTGACAAATGCTGTGTGAGGATGGGGGTGAGACAGAGGCAGAGAGGGTTTTGAGGACCAGAGCGCTGAACAGGGGACATCCAATGTGAGGGCCCCTGTGGAACAGGGGGTTGACCCTTATTCTACCATAGCATCTCATTCTCCCTCCCTCAGTGGGATAAAGCCCCCCCGCCCCGTGTTCCCAGTCTCTTGTCCTTGGGAGGTTGTGTGGGAGTCTCAGCCAGAAGCAGGATAATGAATAGAAGGCTCTCACTGGGTGAACAAGGCTGCCTAGGTGATAAAGGGACAGCTAGCCTGAGGAGCCTGGAGGCTGGCCAGGGAGACACTGTTTAGCTGGGCCTGAACGGGAAACCCATATGGGCGAAAGCAGGCTCAGCACAAGGAATAGAAATAGAGATAGAGATAGAGATAGATAGATAGATAGATAGATAGATAGATAGATAGATAGATAGTATATGCATGGGGGGAAGGCCCAGGCTAGAACTTGAGGGTGCCTGGGGCCCTCGAGTCCTAATGAGGTAACATCCCTTCCCCCTGATCTCCCTGCAGACCCTGTCCATGGCCTACCTCACTGGGATGCTGTCCAGGTAAATGGGACAGGAGTGGCCTAGGTAGGCATGCAGGGTCTGGCCACATCTAAGGGAAGCTCTCCACGAACTCCATCATTCCAGGGAGCTCTTGGACGGGGGAGGGACCCAAGCAGACGGGCTGCCTTGGTTTCGATGTATGTCTCCTCCTTAGGCACTACAGGGCCAGTGGCTCCGAGACCCAAGCAGGCTGTTGGGGTTGGGGTGAGGGATGGTGTCGAGGAAAATGATGTCACCCACGAAGTGACTTTAAAGCTCCCTGCTCCTGGTGGTGTAGACTGCCCCCAGACACCAACATAAGCTCACCCCGCTCTGCCTATTGGGAGGCTTCACCCCAGTAGTGAGTGACAGAGAAGCTGGAAGCCCTGGGAACATGGGTCATGAGGTCAGCTTTCGGCAGGAAAGGGCTGTCCCGTGAGAGGAGGGATGGGGAGCGGGGAATCCTACTGACAAATGCCCGCCCATCCCCAGTTACTACAACACCACGTCTGTGCTTCTGTGCCTGGTCATCACGGCTCTTGTCTGCCTCTCGGTCACCATCTTCAGTTTCCAGACCAAGGTCAGCCCTGGAGCCTGTGGGCAGGGGAGGCTTGGGGTCTGTGTGGGGCTGAGGAGAGGTAGAGGCCTGACTGAGTTGGGTCTGGGGGTGCTACATGGGGTTACATTGGGTTATGGGGGTGAGAACAGCCTCTGGCTGCTGACTGAGGCCCAGTGCTGATGGAGCCCCCCCCCCCCCGTGTCCCCACAGTTTGACTTCACCTCCTGTCAGGGTGTGCTGTTTGTGCTGCTCATGACCCTCTTCTTCAGTGGACTCCTCCTCGCTGTCCTCCTGCCCTTCCAATACGTGAGTCTCAGCCTACCGGCCCTTGAGGGAGGTGGAGATAGCTCAGGGTGCATGCTCTCCTACCCTTGAAAGGCCACCTAGGGCCAAAGCCTCACGGCCTGCCACCCTGGCCCTCCTGGCACCTGCCCCCAGGTGTGTTGGCAGCATGTGCAAGCAAACAAGGAGGCTTTTCTTGGCAGGCCTGGGCACCTGCCCAGCTCCAAGAGCCGCATCCGGCTTCACTTTCCCGGCCCTCTCCTGCAGGTAGAGGAAGGGGGAGCGGAGAACGATACAGTGGGGCTCCAGGTCCCCATAGGCTCAGGGACCCTCCTGGGGGTGGGGGGTGGGGCAGCTAAGTCCAAAGAGGCAGAATCTGGCTATCCATGCAGGAGGGGAATCGCCAGTGTCGCAGGAGCACATTCCCCACCCCCCCGGAGGGCTCTTCCAGGGACTCGGATTGGCATCCTGCCTGCCCAAGGGAGTGCCTACTGTGTAGGAGCTGAAGCCACCAATGTTGGGGAACAGATTGGAGATGTGACAGGTGGTTCAAATCCTAAGAACACAGGAAAGAATAAGTTGGATCTATTAGGGACTCAACAACATTCCAGCCACATCCGGTACCTGGTCTCCTATGGCTTCTTGTCTGCCAGGGTCGGACGGTATTCCTTATCCCCTCTAACACTTCCATACTGCCCAGCCCCAGCCTCCGGGCTGTTGGCACCAAGTCTAGGATGTCAAGATTGACTCCTTGGCTCTTCCCAGGATCCTGTTGACGAAGGGAGGGGCCAGAGCTGGCCTGGGGGCCTCTGTGTATCTAGGATGGGAGGGGGCTACAGGAAGGAGTCCCAGAACTTCAAAGCACCCTTTATTGACCCATGTTGAGCTGATGGGATGCCTTTGTTTCCAGGAACCTTCTAGAAAGTTTTCTGGAAGGGATCCACAAAGGGTAGCGCACCTTATACTTGTGACTCTTTGTTTGCCTTCACAGTGGGGGTGAGCACAGACTGGAAAGGTACTGCTCTGGCCTCCGGAGGCAGGCCCGGCATGGCCCTCTGCCAGAGACTCCAGATGCCTCCACTTCCATACCCACCCTGACTCACTTTTTCCACCTGAGCTCTTTTGTTTTTTTTTTCCCCTAAAAATGTATTTTTATTTTATGTTTATGAGTATACCATTATGAGCCATCATGTGGCTGCTGGGAATTGAATTCAGGACCTCTGCTCACTCCAGCCCTGCCCTCTCTGGGACAAAGATTTATTTATTACTATATGTAATATTATATTACATTACACAAATGTTATATTATATTATAAATATTATATTACACAAATAATGCATTTATTTTATGTAAGTACACTGTAGCTGTCTTCAGACACACCAGAAGAGGGCGTCAGATTCCATTACAGATGGTTGTGAGCCACCATGTGGCTGCTGGGATTTGAACTCAGGACCTCTAGAAAAACAGTCATTGCTCCCAACCGCTGAGCCATCTCTCCAGCCTCTCCACCTGAGCTCTTGTTTCCAAGGCAGAGATGGAGGGCTCTCTGTGGAAGAACAGAGATAGAGCAGGGATGATTTGGAGACCTGAGAAGGAGCCTAGAGCCAGACCAGAGCTGAGGGAATGACTGGCAAACAGGATGAGTCGCCCTTGGCCAGCCTGAGCCTGGGGCTGTGCTTCAAGGGAAGACATGTAAGGTCTGTGGGAAGCCCCTGTGGGAACCACTGAGAGTACCCCGAGAATCACCAGCTTCTCTCAGATGGGCTTCTTAGAGAGGAGTTCTTCCATCCTTGGGACTGAGCCCTCCCCCAACTTCTGGCACCTCTGCCAGCCAGCCAGCATGCCAGCCAGCCAGCCAGCCAGCCAGTCAGTCAGCTGTCCTTTTTGCATGCTAAGCCAATCTTTCCTCTCCCGCAGGTCCCCTGGCTCCACGCGGTCTATGCTGTACTGGGAGCGGGTGTATTCACGTTGGTGAGTTTGGCCCAGCCCCTGGGACCACCATCTCAGCTTTGTGTCTCTTTCCTCAGACCCTTCCACCCTGTGTCTTCCTTATGATCTCTATGAAACCTTTCGGCAGCATCCTAGGGTAGGGCTGGTGCCGTGCTCATTCGGGGAATTCTGTCTCGTGTCCAAGACAAACTCTCTGAGCAGGGCATGGGAAGGTGAGAGCATCAGGGTAGAAGCTGGTTGCCAGAGGGGACTAAGAAGATGGGTCATTCGGGCAGAGCACAGGGATATCTGGATGTGTGGACCAAATTAGTAAGTCCTAGAGCAGTCTGGGAAGATTCTCAGATCTGGCGAAAGTCTCCATCAGAAAGTCTCCTTCTTTGCTGTTCTCACTAAATTCAGTTAACAGTGATAGCTAATTCACTTCTTTACGTACATATATACTTATTTGTCTTTTTTAAAAACAAACTGGCCTTGAACTTGCGATCTTCCCACCTCAGTCTCTAGAGTCTGGTATTATAGGCACGCACCACACCTGGGGCTCAGCTAATATTTATCCAGCACTTACTGTCCTTCAGCCTCTTTTGTTCTTAATTCACGCACCGCACCTAGCAGATAGGTCCCACTCTTCTGAGATCACAGTGAAGAGGAAGTCCAGAGATGTCAGATAACATGTTGAGTTCATCTTAGGACATGGTAGGACCAAGCTGGGAACTTGTATATCTGGTTCCAGAGCTCAGTGGAAAGTGCCTAGAAGCAGATACCCATGCAACATGGCCAAAGATGGACAGATGCCTGCCCAAGGCAGCCCGACATATCCTTGAGTCAGGTGGACCCCTCAGGAACACCCAAGAGACATGCCAGGTGTCCACGGCATCATGGGAAGCCAGGCAAAGAGCTATCTCTTGAATCAACGGCTGGATATCTCTCTCTCTCTCTCTCTCTCTCTCTCTCTGATTTGCTCAACTACACTAAGTAGCTAAAGTCCCAGGTTTGTCACAAATTCCAGAGACTCAAAGATGACAAGAATGTCCTACGTATGGCCGTGAGGTAGACAGCGCTGACGTAAGAATTGCCATACCCATCCATACCATCCTCCACCCACCCATCATGGCAGTACTCACCTGTAAAACTAGCATCTGGGAAGAGGAGGCAGGAGGATTAGAAGTTCAGAGTCATTCTTGGCTACTTAAGAGAGTTTGAGGCCACAGGGAAACCTGACTGAAAGCATGCATAGCCAAGCACCTTCTGCATCGGAAGCCCCAGGGTTACGGAGTTGTCAGTAACGGTCAGATCTGGGACCAAGCCTCAGTTGCACTGTTTAGTGCCTGTTTGTTGCCTGTTTAGTGCCATTCCCAGTCCCTGAGGTCCCTAAGAGAGAAGAAACTTTTCCTGGCTGGGACTTGAGCAGAAGATAGGCAGAGTCCTCCAGCAGTCCTCTCTGTTACGTATTGAGGGGAACATGACAGGTCAGAGAGGTAAGGTCAGACAGGGTCAAGGCAGGGTAGAGCTGTGCTGGGCTTATGGGTCATTATTGAGCATCTACTTTGTGTGAAGTGCTTTACTACCTGCCCAGAAGTCTTGGTCAGAACTAAGAGCAGTGTCAGGTCTGTGGGAACTCCCTGTGGGTCTCTCCATGATTACCAGAAGCACGGGGTGAATACTGTGAAATGGCCCAAGGCCACCTAGCCAAGGAACATGAGGACCAGAAAGAGCTAGACACAGCAAGCCCTCCTTTTACGGCTGTGAAAACCGACATCTAGATAGATCAGGCAAATAGGCTAAGACAGTGGTTCTCAACCTGTGGGTCATGGCCCCTTTGGGGGTTGAGCGACCCTTTAACAAGAGTCAACTATGAGAGATTTCCTGCGTATCAGATACTTATATTATGATTCAAAACAGTAGCAAGGTACAGTTATGAAGTAGGAATGGAAATAATTTTGTGGGGTTTTCTTTAGGGGGGTCACAATCACACAAGGAACTGTAGTAAAGGGTCGCAGCATTCGGAAGGCTGAGAACCACTGGTGTAAGGTTTCCCTGCAAGTCAACAAAGTATGAGTCAAGACTAGCTTGCCAGTTTACCTCAGGCTCTCCACCACATTCCCTGTGTCAGTGGGGATCCCACTTCTTGGAAACCCTAAGTCTTAAATAAAGTGAGATGGCTGGTTAGCCCAGGATACCCACTTCTCCTGGCTCCTGAACCAGTGTTCCTCCTTCCACAGCATATTTTCTCAAGCAAAAGAGCAACCTCAGAGAATTGGAGGGGGGTCGGGATGGGAGAAAGGAAAGGAGCAGAAATCAGGGCCAGCAGCCCCGGGCGGTAGCATCAGGAGGCCACAGAGAGCAGCCGTGGCGGAGAACAGAAGAGGCAGGCCTGAGCGAGGCAGGTGGGGTTGGAAGATGGCCTGTGGAGGACCAGGGCGTGCGCTTTGCTTCCCGAGGGTCAGGTTACAGCAAGTGTGAAGGCAGGTAGGGCTGGGTGGATGGTAAGCCTTTAAATCTGTTCAATAATCCCTCCTGTTATTAGAATAATAAGAATAATCCCGGCCATCTGTCCCACCCATAGCGCTCTGTAGAACACTTTCATGCTTATTGCTTCATTACGTCTTACCACAACACAGGGAAGGAAGCAAGGCTGACATTGTTCTAAGAACTGCCTTGCACACTCGACATCCTGGGTGTTAAGTTGTGAATCTGGTAAAAATCTCACAGCCAGTAAAGGAGAGGTCCAGGACCAGGTGTCCCAGGGCCAAGGTGTCCTAAAACTGGTGTCCAGTGCCTCTGTGGTCACCTGAGGAGAGGATAAACCTCCCCTGTCCTCTTCATCACCACCACTATCTTCTTCATCACCACCATCCTCATCATCATGTGTTTCATGTCTTGACTTCTCTACTATACTCTTGTGTCAGCATGGAAACATACTGTGATTTCTCCCATGTAAAGGAACATTAAGCCCACAAAATACTCTTAACCCACATCTCCCTAAAGCTCTTGCCCAGATATAGCAAAAACAACTTCCTTAGGAATCTCTGTTCATCTCCCACAATGCCCCACCCACCCCAGTGACCCTCCCTGCAGTTGTCTGCTCCCATACTCTCTTGTGTGCCTTTTCCATGCAGTCGGGGCTCTGTGCACGCTGAGTGTGAGCTTCATCCCCAGTCCACCGAGCACCCTGCGCAATGCGGTATTATCCAGTTCACCAGCAACCTCCAAGGGAACAAACCTAGCAGGCAGTCTCAGCCCTCTTTGGCCTAATCCAGCAGAAGCATCGTCTAGGCCTCCAGCTCCTGGTTTTTGGTTAGGTGGGCCCAATGCCTTGGATTTTATGCTTCACGCTGATGACTGCGGATTTACGTCTCCAGCCCTAGTGTCTGTGTTCCAGACTAGAACGTCCAGTTTTGTAGTCAGTGCGCCCATTTGAAATCTGGCTGACCCTTTACCCTCACTAACACGCAAGCAACTTCTTTTGCCTGGGTCCCTCTGCCTCTGTGTCCTTCCCACGGCTTCTCTCCGTGTTCCCACTCAAGGCAAATTCCTTGGCAGCCTCTCCCTTCCCTTCACCCTACACTGTCAGACCCACTCAGTAGCAGGTCTCATGGCTCTACCTCTGTTCTAGAGCCTAAGTGTTCTGCTCAGCTTTGTGGCCCTTCTTTCCTGGTGCCACCAGCTTGTTGTGATGCTCCATGCAGCGTCCCCTGCTGTGCCCACTGTCTCTGGTCCAGACAGCAGATGGGGTAGGGATCCCCTGCTTCACATCCAGCAGTTGGTTGCTCCCCACAGACCGCCTTTGAACTCCTCTCTCCAACTCCGCTGCGCCCCTTGCTGCCTAGGCTAAGCGGCTCCTTCCACAGCCGGGATCCCACACTGCTCCTCTGTTGTTTCCTTTGCCCACCACTGAGCGACCTCCACACTCAAGCGCTGCTTCCTCCTCCCCGAGTCCTAGCACTGGAGACCCTATCTCTTCCTCCGGGTTTTTCTGATCTGTTTGGTTTTCTGACTCAAGGGGAAGTTAACTCCTTGAGGGTGAGGCTCACCAACCACTCTGGTTTGTGCGTCGATGTAGCCTCAGCTCCCGGAACAACCTCGTACACAGCAGATACCCTCCGGTGTTTGTGGGGTGAGTGGACGCCCGAGAAGTGCGTGGGGGCAGGGTTCTGAGGTGCTGGGATGGCCAGTCTCAGAGCTGAGTATGCACTGTCCCTGCTGTCTCCTGTGAGTCACAGGGAGGAGGCACGTTGGTACCCAGTGACCCCCAAATGTCTCATTCAATTAGTGTACCAAAAAGTCTTGGTTGGGATCATCCTAAAAGTTACATAAAGAACAGTTGAGAGAGTCCATGGGTGGGCCCTTGCGTGCCATGACGCATGTAAGAGCCCTGTGTCTTAAGCTACCCCAAAGAAGGTCCGGCAAGGTTAAAGCAGCGTTCCCAGGCATGGAAATGTAAAGCCTCAGGTGTTGCTAGAGGTAGACCGGCCCATGGCACCACCCTGCACAGTTTCTGCCCAGCCCTTACAGCCTGGCCCATGAAAGCACCCAAGTGGGGAGGGGGGGAGAGCCACTCGGAGCCAACACCTTTGAGCTGACTCACCCACTTCTTACTAGCATTTCAGTCCTGGCATCCAGCAAGGGGTAGGGGTCAAGCTGCAAACTCAAGGCTTCCCGACACTGCGCCAAGGCTGAGTGTGGGAGAGACAGGCATAGGAGGGGGCTGCTTCTCAAGGCTGGACCAGCACCCCAAGAGGCCTTGGTTTCCATGATGGGGGGGGTCCCTACCCCGAAAGATGGAAGAAGCTCTCAGGGTTGGAGCTGAGGGTTCTAGGATAGAGGCTCTGGATATTCTTCTCGGTGTCTGTAAAGCCCAGGCTGGTGCGCCAGGAAGGGTTCAGGGCCTCCTCCAACATTTCCTGTTATCCCGTCCCTGTCCATTGCTGATGGGGAGTAATGGAGTCGAGGCTGCGTTGAGTGTCCTTGTTTTGTCTGACTGCAGTGAAGAGAAAGGGTCCCATTGTGTCGCTAACCCACAGAAGGCTAAGTGGGAGGAGCCACCCCAAAGGCCAAAGTCACCCTCCAGTTGTACAAGAGGGAACAGGGCACCAAATGGGCCCAGTTCTGGGCACCCTCCAACTTGGAAGCCTGTGTTTTTTCTAAGCAAAGTGTTGTGTTTGCATTTCTTCTTACCTCATTCTTATAGCATACACACACACACACACACACACACACACACACACACACCATCATGCATGAACCCCACCTTGCTTCTCTCAGCATCTGGGGACAACCATCCTCTTGGCTGTGTGATGAGGGCAAGTTGGTTGGTTATACCGTCTGTGTCTCAGTGACATCAACAAATGTGGGGGACAGTAATGTCACATTTGTCACAGAGGCTAAAGTGAGTATTTAAGAACAGTCACAAGACTCTGTTATGTTAACCCTTGTGTTTATAAGCTGTACTTTGTAATATATGAATATATCTACCCCTGGGCCCTTGGCTTTTAAGAATCTTAACTATGGATGAAGCAAACATTTTGAGTGCACTCCTTGGCTGTCCCCGTGGAGACCGTGGTGGGCAGCTGCCGTCTTCCTAGACTGTTCTATGGACACGCTTGTCTATAGGCTCCTGAGTCATAAAAGCACTTCCGTGAAGGTGTGTGATAAGGTCCTTTCTTCTCCTGGTAGCAGATATCAGGTTCCCGACTCCGTTCTGCATCAGTTTAGCTAACTGGCCCCTGTTGACAGGCTGGGTGGTTTCCGGTAAAGCTCTGTTAGAACCTGCCCTGCGAGAGAGTGGCCCAGAGCTCACAGGTCCTGCACCGCGCTGCTGTTTCTGTAGGATGGACTCAGACCACAGGCTCCTTCCCATGCTGGCTCCACACATTGCAGCCCTAGCTTTTTATATTCAATCCTTGTCTGCCAAAGCCCTCTCCATACTGTGGCTCTCCCACAGTGCCTCAGCTTCATCTCTGAGGCCATGTTGGAGGGAGGGACACACAACAGACACAAGCTTGATTCCCAGCATAGCAGGGCCGGGCCAGCCATGTGACCAGAGTCTATGTAGATCTCCAGTTCTCAGCCTGTGGGTGGCAATCCGTTTGGGGAGGCAGGGGGAGGTCAGATGACTCTTTCACAGGGGTCACATATCAGGTATCCTGCACACCAGAGGTTTATATTATGATGTATAACAGTAGCAAAATTACAGCTATGAATAACAACGAAATAATTTTTGTGGTTGTGGTCGCCATGACATAAGGAACTGTATTAAAGGGTGGAAGCATTAGGAAGGTTGAGAGCCAATGGTATAGGTGCAGCCCTACTGTGTGGTAGACTAGAACAGACACCCTCAGCTCCTCTGCCCTGTGCAGGTCCCTCTAAGTCCCCTTGTAAGCCTACTCTGCTCCTGTCCCACCAGATAAGGGGCAAGGGTCAGGTTCCAGCAATAGATAAAAGACCATCAGTAAGCCACTGTCCTCTCTAAGACCCCTGACTTTATTTACAGGCTAAACAGTGGCATGCCCACCTCAGGGTGCATAGGGACAGAGAGCTGAGATGACGTGTTAGCATGCACAAGGACTGTTTATACATTCAGCATATGTAACTCCTGTTCTGGTCCTGCACTGCCTCTGACCCCATCCCACACATTCATGCAGAGTCCTATGTCCAGCTGGCCTCGAACTCAGCCAAGGGTCACCCTTCCAGGTGTTAACAGCTGCCCTTAGCCTGAAACTATCATGTTAACTATAAACAAGGTAATCTGCTGTCAGCTCAGGATGTCCACAATGCTTTCCATTGCCTAGGGGAATGCTAGCTGGTTGCTTTCCCCTTGCAATGCGTGCTTGCGGTGGGATTTAAAATTTTATTTTACATTTAACTGTGCTGTGTTTATGTGTGTGTGTGCCACAGTGTGTTTGTGGAGATTAGAGGGCAACTTCTAGAAGTCAGTTGTCTCCACCGTGCGGGTTCCGGGAATCAAATTCACGCTGTCAGGCATGGTAGCAAGCACCCCAACCTGCCGAGCCATCCCTCTGGACCTTGTAATGGAATTCTGATGATGTTTGTGGCCCTCCTTAAACTGTCAGTTCTTCAAAGTCAAGTCCCCTGGAACATAGGAGGTGCTCAGTTCTTTGAGGGCAGCACACAGTAGGTGATCATTAAATATGAGTACGCACAAATAAGTAGAACACCCCCCGCTGACTCTCAGGAATGAGGCTGCTGCGGTGGGTTGTAGCCCCTTTAGGATGGCCCTCCCTAGCTAGCGCCACTTGGAGGAGAATCCAAGGCCAGGAGCCAAGGGCGAGGAGGGCCACAGTGGGTCCACTCTAGTTTGCAGCCAGCTAGCTAGCTGTTCTGGGAGGCCACTGGGTGGGTGCTCTTTAGAGGGGCACCCCCAGACCCGATCAGTTCCAAGACTTCGAGGTTGAAGGATTTGGTTTCATGAGCTCACCCAGGGGTGACCAGGCTCTGGGAAAGCAACCAGGCGCTGCTGATTGATAAGCCAGCTCAGCGATTTATTAACTTATGCTTGGCAGCTGCGCCTGTTAAACAGCCCGCAGCATTGGAGCCGGCCCCTCTCTCTGCCTGCTTGTTCTCTTTGCAGAGGAAATTTCACTTAGAAAGCCAGATCTCTTTGCTGAGTACGACAGAGTAAAATGATAGTCAAGAATAATGAGAGCCAGGGATGGTGTGACCGTCATTGCTCTCCTGCTCTGTGAAGCGAGGGCTCTGAGGTCCCGTGATTAGGTTGACTCGACCCTTGGCCTTCTGTGTTCCAGGGGTTCCAGCCCTTAATGCTGCTGAGATCAGAGGCCTGGGCCATGCATACAAGGCCCCCTCAACCCTTACCACAGCTCGCCATTTTCCTTCTGTTAAAGCCATGCAGATTCCCCTCAGAATCTCTCTGCCTCCCCGTCATGATGTGGGAGCCGCCTGGGTCTCATTAGCAGCGTCTGCCTATTCCTGGGAGGATACAGCTCCCCCCAGATGCCTCAGTAAAACCCCAGTAACAGCACCATTCATTAGGTGTCGGCTGCGTGCCAGGTGTCCTGCGCACAGTATGGTTATCACGGTCTTGCTCATTCTCCCAGCTGCGTGGGTGGCAGGACTGAGTCTCCAAGTGAGGTGGCATCAGACTGAGCTCAGAGTTACCCTCCTCATGCAGCATCTGCTGGACTTGCCCTTTGTTGGAGTCTCTGGTCCCTGTGTTTTGAGGCGTTGGCACAGAGGGCAGGGATCCTCTGGGGATCTCTATGGGCTACATCTAACACAACTCCAAGGAGTCTGGGTCCTTGGTCAAGAAGGGGGTGAGAGAAAGGGATTGGGGCATCCTTCAGCCTCGCTCCAGCCAAACGCAAGCTTCAAGGTCAGCTAGCTGACCTTGTCCCTCTGTCCCCTCCCTTCCCACAATGCTCCCCTTCCTCCCACACACTTAATTCTTCACTGTTCACAATGATCCAGCAGGTCCCCAGGGCTTCCAAAGGGCTGCCTGGTCTATCCAAGACCCACACCTCCTTGACACCCCAGGAAAAATGTCACCCCTCCTAGGCACACCTTCCCCTTGAACGATCAAGAGCTCCCACTCCACAGCCTTAATTATAGCACAGACCCAGCTTTCTCATAATCATCTGAAAGTTCTCCTTCCCCGAATCAGGCAGTGGGCCCAGCCGAACACACAGACTTATGTCCTTTATCGGTTCCGACTCAGTCCCTGGCCCACAGCACATGTGTGACGGTGTGTGAGGAGCCCAGAGACACAGGCCTTCTGCATATGTGTGGTGGAGCAGCTAGGCATAGAACAGGGATGAACCTGAATAGATCTCACGTGTGCAGGTTGATGCTGCTGCCCCTTTTAGACCCCAGGAGACTCTGGGGCCTCCATCCTCTGAAGGATGCCTCAGCCTGCCTGATTTCATGTGTGGCATGCAGGGGGTTCTGCAGATGGAACCCAGAGGAAAGTTGTTGGGGGAGGGGAGAGGTGTCTGTGGCCAGAGGGAAGGGCTAACAGGGTGGCCTGGGGACAGAGAGAAACTGTGGCTAAGGGAATCTCTGAAGAGTCACCTGTTAGGCCCAGAAGGTTCCCCTGGGAGAGTAGAAAAACTCACTGATGACCCTGGTGCTACAGAGGGTGACAGAGTAGGGTGGATGCAGCTAGCCTGCTCAAAGCCTGGATTTGCCATTTCCCCACATGGGTAAACTGAGATAAATGTTGAACATCTCTGGCCCTGGTTTCCTCTAGCGCTGACAGTTCTATTCCAAGGAGCCTGTGTCTGTAGAGTGTATAACCGAATAACAACCCCCATCCCTGGGTTACCTGAAGCGTGCATTCACCCCCCCCACCCCCCAAAAATGTAGCAGGGCCCAGAACCACAGCACAAAGACTGCTTCATCTAGAAAGCTCCCTGCCTCAGAAGCTCTCCCTAACTGCAGCCATGCCCACCCAGGGCTTAGCCCTCAGCGCTGTGGAGATGGGGGTGGGGGCACTTTATAATACTCTGGGGTTACTGTCGCTAACACCTCTTCCCCCACCTCCCCTGCCCCAGAAGGGAGAGATCCTGCCTCTCTGCAGTACTTCTGTCCGGAACAAAATAAGTGTTCAGTAAACAGGGTGGGGGTGGGGGTGGACGTAATGTGGGGGGAAGGTGTTGGGAAAGATCTGGCTGTTGCAGCAGGGACTCTTGACAGCCAGGTAGTAAACCAGCAGCTTAGTCCCTCAGTGTCACAGACTGAACATCTGACCTCTCCTTCTTCCCTCTTTTCCAGTTCCTGGCCTTTGATACCCAGTTGCTGATGGGTAACCGGCGACACTCACTGAGCCCCGAGGAGTATATTTTTGGAGCCCTCAACATCTACTTAGACATTATCTATATCTTCACCTTCTTCCTGCAGCTTTTTGGCACCAACCGGGAATGAGGAGCCCTTCCTCCACCCCCACCCCTCTTCCAGAGAATGTCCCTTCCCTGTCCTGTGACCCTCTCTGTGCTCCTGCAAGACCTGACATAAACTCACTCGCTGCAGCCAGCCTGTGAGCAGCCGCTTGCTCTCCCCTGCAGCCCTCACGGTGTCCTTCTGCAGCTTGTACATACGCCATGCTTGGGGCCCTGCAGATCTGAGGCCACACCATCCCCTGCGGTGCCCCTGGCACCCGACTGCATCTTCCAAATGGCACAGTCAAGGCTGAGGGCACCTCTGGGTTTGCAGACCCCAGGAATGAGCGGAAGGAGCCTGGCAGGCAGGATCTCAGAGGTGGGGAGGAGACCCCAGGAAACCTGGCTGAGACTGTGACCCCCACCAAGTCTTCTAGGGCTCCATTTTCTCTTTCAGGTCAAACAACCATGCTTTGTAAGAAAAAAAATAGCCGACGGGGCATGGCTGAAACATAAGGTCAGGGCTCTATGGCATGGGATGAAGCTGTCCCCCTGGCTGTCACTCTCTCAGCTGTAGTCCAGTTGCTTGTTCTAGTGACCTGTGAATATAAAAAGAGTAGGAAGCCACTGGTTTCGTTACTTGCCTCAGTTTCCCCTCCTGGGTCATCCGCCGGGTCATAGAACAGTGGGGGGGGGGGGAGTGCTAAGCCCGGCCTGAGCTCCTAGGAGAAGCTGGGAGGGCTGAACTGCGGGCTGTCAATCAAATCACATCCACTGGAAAGGCATGAATGACCGCAGGGCTAGAACCCCATCTCTCTCTCTCTCTCTCTCTCTCTCTCTCTCTCTCTCTCTCTCTCTCTTCCACTCAGTGCCATTCCCACAGGCCTGAAGGGGAGGTGGGGTAGGAGGTCTGGTGGAAGTGGTTCTGTCTGCTGGACTAGCCCTTACCAGGAGCTGTCCTTCAGGTGCTTCTACACGTATTTCCTAGGCCTTCCCCTATCCTCCGCTGCACTCTGTCTTATCTCCAGCCAGGCCTCCTGAGGTCTGAAGAGCAGAGGCATCCATTTCCCTCCCCCAGCTTCCCTGGCCACTCGGCTCAGAGTTCCTAGGCCCCTGCCCCCTTATCTCCACATCTCTGTAATTTGGAAGCTGTCCAGCTAATGGTCGCAGCCAGGGCCAGTCCCTTGAGCCTATCCCGTGCGATGAGGCTAGAGCTCCTTATCAACCTCCAGGCTGCTGGGATCTCAGGCAGAGTGTGCGTCAGCCACCCTGCCCTGGCTGACTGCCTGCTGGAGTGGGGACCAGGGGCCCACACCTGGGGCAGCATGTGGGCCACACATGCACCTGGCCAGCTCTAGGCCAGTGGAAAGTTACTGGGTGAAGGCTACAAGGCCCTGAGTGGATGCAGGGGACCCTGTCTGCCCCAGGAAAGGGGACTAGGTAGCTCATCCATTCCCGCCCCTCCCCCGAGCCTGCCCCTCCCCACCTGCCTACTCTAGCCTTCGAGAAATATTACAGAAGCATTTGAAATTTTGTTCTATCTTGGATATTTGAGGAGGAAGGGTGGTATGGAGGGACAGCTGGGGTGGGTGCTGGTCTAAAAGAGCCTACTGCAGCAGTCCAGACTGGTCCTGCAGGGTTATCAGCATATCCCCATTTCAGAGGCAAAGCCAAGTAGCTCCAAAAAACTTGGATAAATCCACTGTCATCTAATTAACCTGAGGGACAGCCCACAGCTACTTCTTCCAGTCTGATTCTGGGCTGGATTGAGACTTGTGTAGCCCATAGGTGTGTGGGTGGACAAGCACTGACATCTCTGGAGAGTTGTGACACCCCCACCTGCCACTGTCACCCAGTCTTTGGACGCCAAACTCTTAGCTTTTCCCTCCCTGGAAGTCAGCTGAGAAGCAGGGTTCCTGGCTTCTGGTTCTGACCTCACTGCCAACAGACTTATTACTCTCTGTGACTCTGTTTTCCTATCTGCAAGATGGGAGTCCCCAACCGGTGCCAATGGGGCAGGGAGAGGCACCACGACATTTGGCTGACTTCCCCATCGGCTTGCTCCCCTTTGAGTGCCTCTCCTAATCTCTAGCTTCTAGAAAGGTTTAGAGCCCCTCCCCCACAGACATGTCACCCTCACACTGGCCAGTTTCCCAGAATCCACTTGTCCAAGTCCTCTTCTGAGACAATTTATGCAGAGACTGAGGATTGAGAAATTTTTCCAAGGCTAAGTTCCAAAAACTATTGGGGGGAGGGGCAAGCCCTCAGCCATAAATAATGTGACCGGGGCACAAGTCAGAGTGATCTCAAAGATGGCTGGTGAAGGTGGGGAGGCCCGGCAGCTACCCAGCACGCGGCCCGAAAGGCTCCGGGGCCAGAGAAAGGCTTGATGTCGACCCCTGGTTGGGCAGTGAGGAGTCCCAGGAACACCTGGGTGGGTCTTGGCAGGAGGAAGGGCGGGGAAACAAGAATGCAGGATTATGAGGAATGCGGGATTATGAGAAACCTAAACTGGGCAGGTGCGGCAAGCTGTGTAGGAGGAAGGACTGACGCCTCCTGGCCCCCCGCATTTTTAGCTTGGGTGGAGCCGGACCTATGACGGGCTGGATTGGATTTCATAAGGCTTGAGGGAGCCAGGAATATCCGATGTGAGGCCCAGAGCCCTCTGAGGAACCGTGACAGACCAGGAGGTCCCCCCCACCCCCGCCCGAGGCTCAAGATGGGACGAAGTAGGGACATTAAGTCCCTCATTCCCCACACCAATTCCTGGGTCCCTGCACAGCTTTCAGTATAGCCCAAGGAAGCCACAAGACTTCCTTGGGTATGGTAGGGTTCTTCCATTCCATACCCTTTCTTCTGTGTGAACCTGCAGGATCCCTCAAGTACCCTTATTCCAAAAGGCTGGGGGGCGGGGGGAGCGCCGAGGAGGGGGGGGGGGCAAATTGAGAAAATTACACAAGGACTTTGCTGCCCCCTTCTGGCTGTTAGAGGAAAAGCAGAGTCTGGCTTTACACAAACCCATCTCTCTACTCAGTCCCCTGCCCTGAGTCATAGGATGGAGATACAACACCAGGCACAAGAACTCACCTGCTACACACCCAGACGGGGCATCCTTTTGGCATCAGCTCCTCGAGTTCTCTATAATCTCTTCCGTGTGCCTGTCTCTAGCCTCACCTGCCCAAGATCTGTGACTGATTGGAAATAATAAAAGCAATTACTAAGACACCTGGACTGTTTGCTTGTGGCCTGAGCTGGCTTTGTGGAGTGAGCTGTGGGGTGGCTTTCTTGCAGAAACTTACTTAAAATCCCCATCTTTGCTTTCCTGGGAAAAGGCGAGGGGTCCTCCTGTTCAGGACACCTTTGTCTGGGAGCATTCTGCACACTGACCAAATCTTATTGGTCCATGGGAACCTGCTCTTTTCTGGGCCCCACTGGTAGAAGAGTCTTTATTTTGAGCAAAAGTGTTTCCTTAAGATGGAGAGCCCAGACATATCGCAAAGCAGTAGGTTTGAACCTATACAATGAGAGTTTTGGGGGACTATCGTGTGCATGCCAGAGCTACAGCATTTACAGCATGTGGGAAAAAGCGTCATTTAAGGGGAGGGAGGGAGGAAGAGAGGGGTGGAGAGAGGGAGGGATCTACTCCAACTGTTTTATTTTACATAAGGGGAAACTTAGAAGCAAACGTTCCAGCGACCAGTCCAAGCTTATGCATAAATTACTGACAGAATGGGATCAAAGGGCAAGTCAGTTAATGATGATGTCAACAGATTCCCAGGGTGTGCTGGTTAGTTTTATGTCAACTTGACACAAACTAGAGTCATCTGAGAGGTTAAGAAAAAAATGCCTCCGTAAGATCAAGCTGAGGCCGGGCGTGGTAGCGCACGCCTTTAAGCCCAGCACTCGGGAGGCAGAGGCAGGTGGATTTCTGAGATCGAAGCCAGCCTGGTCTACACAGAGAAACCCTGTCTGGGGGGAAAACAAAAACAAAAACAAAAACAAAACAAGACAAAAAGATCAAGCTGTAGGCAAGCCTATATGGCATTTAGGGCCCAGCCCATTTTGGGTGGTTCTACCTCAGGGCTGGTGGTCATAGATTTGATTAAAAAGCAGGCTGAACAAGCCATGGGAAGGAAGTCAGTAAGGGGCACCCTTCCATGGCCTCTGCATCAGCTCCTGTCTCCAGGTTCCTACCCCGTGTGAGTTCCTGTCCTGATTTCCTTCAATGATCAACATGGAAGTGTAAGCCAAATAAAACATGGAAGTGTAAGCCAAATAAACCCTTTCCTCCCCAACTTGGTCATGGTGTTTTATCATAGCTACAGTAACCCTAATTAAGACACATGGGTGTCCTGGTATGTGGGTATGTGGGGAAGGTACATGATCACACTAGAGGGGGAGTATTATTATTATTTTAGCAAAAGCTCCCAGTGTATGGGAGCATGGCAGCTGAGAGCGTCTAGCCTGGGCCTGAGCAGATGCTCCGCCCTCTCTTCTGTCCTCCCTGTTGTTTTGCTTATTTGCTTTGTTTGAGACAGACTCCCCATGTAGCCCAGGCTGGCCTCAAACTCACAGTCTTGCCTTGAGCTGGGATTATATGTGTGTACCACCCTGCTTGGTTCATTAATGGAACCTGAGACAGAAGGCAGTGCTGAGCTATGGCAGGGGACCAGGGGACCTCAGGCAGAGAGGAAATGAAGAGTCTAAGTTGAGGAGAGGTGTCTTAGTCAAGGTTTCTGTTCTGTTCATCACCAAAGGAAGTCAGGACTGGAACTCAAGCAGGTCAGGAAGCAGGAGCTGATGCAGAGGCCATGGAGGGATGTTACTTACTGGCTTGCTTCCCCTGGCTTGCTTAGCTTGCTTTCTTATAGAACCAAGACTACCAGCCCAAGGATGTCACCACCCACAATGGATCCTCCCCTCTTGAGCACTAATTGAGAAAATGCCTTACAGCTGGATCTCATGGAGGCATTTCCTCACCTGAAGCTCCTTTCTCTGTGATAACTCCAGCTGTGTCAAGTTGACGCACAAAACCGATAGGGAATGCTGGAGCCCTACAGCCTCCCCAACTCGTCCCTAGACTGCCAGAGTTTCATTAGCTTCCTGAAGCTGCAGTAACATATGGTCATGAACTGAGCAGCTGAAAACAACAGAAATAGTCTATTCCACCACTGTGGCTGAGACCCAAGCCTTGCTCCCTCCTTTGGGAGGCTGTGACGACTGATGGTTTTCTTCAGCATCCTGTAGAACCTTCCAGTCTCTGCCTGATTCAGCACGTGGGCTCTTCCCTGCCTCTCCTCCTTCCTTTACAGAGCAAGGCTGTGTGGACCTCCAGCCTGTAGCACACCTGGCAGGATGGGCTCATTCCCAGATCCTTATTCTAGTAAAAGATCCAATTTCCATGTATAGGTATGGGGGGTTAGGACTTGGACATATCCAAGTGACCCACTGTCCAGCCCGCTCCATGAGCCGCCCCCCTCTGGAAGCAGTCGCAGATTTCATGCAACCCTCCCCACACAGCTGAGAGAACCTTCATTCCCATTGCTAAGTCCCCACTGAGGCTGGACAAATTCCACAACCTGACCCAACTCACGTACAACCATCCATCTCTACTCAAGGGTGTGTCTATTCCCAGAAAATCCATTTGCCAACACACACACACACACACACACACACACACACACACACACACACACACACGGGGATGGTTAGCTGCCTCCTGTAGTTGGAGGGCTCCATAAAGGGGAGGCGTGGAGTCCTAGACCCACAGAAAAGGCAGGCTGTTTTGAAGAACCTGCCATGCGTGTGGAGGAAGGGAATTCAGTTCTGCAGGCAGGAGGCACACCAGGGGTGGGCAAGCAGAAGAGTGATGAAGTCAGATCTCTGTTTGGGAAACAACTCTGTGAGACAGTTTATTCTCTGGCTAGAAATCACATTTCTAGGTGTTTATTCTAAATAAATAATTCCCAAAAAGGAACAGGGTTGTTCACAGAAATATTGTTCATAGGAGTAAAAGTTGGGGAAAGTAAATATTAAATAATGAAGGACTGTTTAACAAATTGTGGTGTGCATTCTATTAAACATTTAGCAGCCACAAAAGGTGACGAAATGGGTAAACATTTACACAGAGTTTTATGGTTTGAATATGAAATATCTCCCAGAGGTTCCTGTGTTGAAAACCTGTTTCCTGGGTGGTGGTGATAAATTTTGGGGGTTTGCAAGAGGCTTTGAGATCAGGTCTAGATGTAGAAATTAGGAGCTTGCCGGTGCACTGCCAGACTGTGACAGGAAGGACGTCTAGTCTGAGTCCCAGAGAGTTCTAATTTCTCATGGGCAGAGTCCTTTCTGTCTATAGCCCCATCAGCATCCTGGCCTTTTGAGCTCCCAGATCACCCATGAAGCCCCATTACGGAATTCTAAGACGCCCAAACTCTTCCATTTCCCCTCTGCTTCCTTCCTGCCTGCCATGAGGTAGGCTGCTCTGCCATGGGCTCTCACTATGGAGCTCTGCCCTACTCGGGCTCATGGTAATGGGACCAGCTGACCACGGGCAAAGCCACTGAAGCAGTGGGTGAAATACTGCCTTCCTGTCTTGAGCTGTTTGATGTCGGGTATTTGGCCTCAGTGACGAAAAGGTCTAGCACTGAAAATTGACAGTGGCAGTGAAAATATTTCTCTGAGGGCACAACCACGCGGATCCTAAGCCTTTAAGGTTATTTTGCGGGAGGGATTTGGTAAAGGTTAACTAGGCTCAAAGAAAGCAGTGAATGAGAGCTGGCAAGGGCAGAAGGAGAAACTGACACGGAACCCAGTGTAGGAGACCCCGAAACATCTACAGAGAAGGTAAAGGTCCCATCAAGGCTTCCGGAAGCACCCCTGAAATTACTTCGCTTAATGGGAGCAAACTGGACCTCCTGATACTCCCTGCTGGTGGGCGTGAGAGGCTGCTGGTGGGCATGAGAGGCTGCTGGTGGGCGTGAGAGGCTGCTGGTGGGCATGAGAGGCTGCTGGTGGGCATGAGAGGCTGCTGGTGGGCATGAGAGGCGGTTTGTAATTGGGCTGAAAGTGCTTTATGGAAGTTAAGTGCTTGTGGAAGTTAGATGCTTCCGGAAGTTAAATGTGTCCTTGGCCCTCCTCGTAAGGCTCTTTTCCTCAAGTGTAACTATAACTTCCTCATCACAAAATAACAAACACAGATCTTTGCAGAATCTTGAAAAGCCCACAGATCCAAGGAGCCCTCTGTGCACCACGTGAGAAGATCCATCATAGAGTCCTGAAGAAGAAGCCACTGGAAAAAAATCTGACAATCACACTGACACTGAGCCTGTATGCAAAGACTGCAACAGGAGACCATTCTTCACCAGGCCAGGAATCACAAACTCTGATGAAGAAAGTCAGGCAGTGGCAGCAGCAGCCACCAGATCAGAGCAGAGAAGGGGGCTGCAGGCAAGAAGCCAGCAGAGATGAGGAAAGGAAAGGCACCCGTGGATGTCAAGGAGCAGAGGGAGAGGCTGCAGCTACCTAGAAACCAGCAGC
The DNA here is from genome assembly GCA_902729485.2 of Mus minutoides. Lineage (NCBI taxonomy): Eukaryota > Metazoa > Chordata > Mammalia > Rodentia > Muridae > Mus > Mus minutoides. The sequence goes on along the minus strand of CACVCL010029175.1, from coordinate 7,124 downwards.
AGAGAAGAAGCCCAGCACAGAAGGAAGCTGCATAAACTATTAGAGCCCACTTCATTCCATAAAGAGCAAATGGACACAGTCTATGTGAATATAAACCTGATGAAAGAAAAAGAAAAGTGTGTGAAGTTGGTTCTAAAGAAGTGTGCGATGGCTGAACAGATGAGGGCCATTTAAAAGAAACTAAGGCTGAGTAGTGGTGGTGCACGCCTTTAACCCCAGCACTTGGGAGGCAGAGGCAGGCAGATATCTGTGAGTTTGAGGCCAGCCTGGTCTACAGAGTAAGATCCAGGACAGCCAGAGCTACACAGAGAAACCCTCTCACAAATAAACAAACAAATAAATAAACAAATAAAAAATAAACTAAATATTTCCCATTGGGACTGCTTTTTCAGGACTGCAGAAGGCAAAAGTTACAGGATCATGGAAGCCTCCACTTATATTTCAAAGGAAGTCCTAGGAGGCCATGCAGTGTATGACAAGATCAGAGACCGCGTACTAGCCCCAGGGAAAGCGAAGTGTGAAGCTGAGAGGGCGGAGCCTCAGTTTCCATGGAGATCTCAGGAAGGTGAGCATGTCAAGAGCATTGGATGTCTGCTGAGGAGGACTGTCAAGAGTGCTGGCAGCTGAGATGCTGCCCGGGCTGTCTGAGGCCTCTGGCACTTACGTCCATCATGCCAGTGTGTGCCCTGGAAGCCAGACAAGGAACTACAGGGTCGAATATATGTCCTGTTGACTGTCTGTCTGTCTTGTCCTGACCCTGCCTTGCTATTCTCTATTCATCCTTTTTCAAATGGAAATATTTACACCGTGCAATAGAATTTTGAATGTATATAATTTTCTTTTTTAAGGCTAAGGGAGCTTGCCTTAAGTCTCACTGACTTGAACCTTGGGTTCCAGTAATGCGACTGTTAGGGCTATGAGGATCCTTAGAGATTAGCTAAGCACTTTGTGTTATTTGACAGATACCAGCCCTTTTGGGGCCAGGACTGGGATGGTATTGTTTAAAGACATACATTTGGTATCAAGTTGACAAGGCGTTAGACTTATAATGGTTAGTTTTAATTGACAGCTTGTTTAGATAAAGAAGTACCCAGGAGATTAGTAACGATGCATCTTTAGGGGGCTGGGAAGGTGTTTCCAGAAGAGATTAACTAAAATCAGGAAGCCCACACTGAAAGTGTGTGGAACCATTTCCTAGTCTGGGGACCTGGATGTGGTAAGGAGTCGGGGAGGAAGCCAGTGCCGCACTCCTTCTCTGGATGCTTCCTGACCACGTGAGCTGTCCTCTGCCACTGTCTCCTGAAACGGACAGAAGAAACCTCTGAAGTCAAAAACTAAACCATTTCTCCTTTCACGTGCTCAAGTCAAGTATTTGTGGATTTCTGAGTTCGAGGCCAGCCTAGTCTACAGAGTGAGTTCTGGGACAGCCAGGGCTATACAGAGAAACCCTGTCTCAAAAACAACAACAGCAGCAACAATAATAATAATAATAAAATTACAAAGTATTGTGTGTAGTCTCATTTTAATGAAAAAAATATAACACTTCCTTATAATAAAATGGCAACTAATAAAATATTATTTTTTAAAGTTTTATATTTATTTATTTTTATTTTATGTTCACTGGTGTTTTGCCTGTATGTATGTCTGTGTGAGGGAATCAGAGTCCCTGGAATTTGAGTTACAGACAGTTGTGAGCTACCATGTGAATGCTGGGAGTTGAATTGGGGGGCCTCTGGAGGAGCAGCCAGCATTCTTGACCTCTGAGCCATCTTTTTGGCGCCCCCCCCCAAACTAATATTGTAGAGGAATGAAATAATTAGAAATTATCCTATTGCAATAATTAAAGTATCATACTAATTATGGACTCAGGCAAGAACCATCAATGGATATGAAACCTTTCTATTCAAAACTATTTTTTTCCCTTGTTCCGGTCAACCCCGCATGCTCTACTCGACCCCGCTTGCTCCGGCCAGCTCTGCTCGCTCCAGCCAGCCCTGCTCGCTCCGGCCAGCTCCACTCGCTCCAGTCGGCCCCGCTCGCTCCGGTTGGTCTCTACAGTCCAAGGATTCGTTTTTTATTATTCTTCATAAGTACGCTGTAGCTGATTTCAGACACACCAGAGGAGGGAGTCAGATCTCATTTCAGGTGGTTGTAAGCCACCATGTGGTTGCTGGAATTTGAACTCATCACCTTCAGAAGAGCATTCAGGTGCTCTTACCCGCTGAGCCATCTCACCAGCCCCAAAAATATTTTTTAAGATGTATTTATTTATTATATGTAAACACACTGTAGCTGTCTTCAGACACACCAGAAGAGGGCATCAGATCTCATTACAGATGGTTGTGAGCCACCATGTAGCTTCTGGGGTTTGAATTCAGGACCTCTGGAAAGGTAGTCAGTGCTCCTAATCGCTGAGCCATCTCTCTAGCCCCTGTTCAAAATTTGATAGACATTTTTTTTTTCCCTTTCTGTAGTGCTGAGGGTGGAGCCAAGAAGTGTCTCTCTAGTGTCCTACTCCCCCCCACACACATTCTACTACTTTGGTTTTTGTCTTCCTTCCTTCCTCCCTCCCTTCTTTCTTTCTTTCTTTCCTTCCTCCCTCCCTCCCTTCCTTCCTTCCTTTTTTTTGAGACAGGGTTTCTCTGTATAGCCCTGGCTGTCCCGGAACTCACTCTGTAGACCAGGCTGGCTTCGAACTCAGAGATCCATGTTCCTCTCCTCTGAGCTCTGCCTCCTGAGTGTGGGGATCACAGAAGCGTGCTTACAGACATTTCCTTCTGCTAAAAGGCTTTGTTGATATACAGATGATGTATGTATGAATGTATACAACATGTACGTGTTGATTCACATACCAGATACTTCCCTCATTTAAGGTGCACTTGTCAGTGTTTTTCACTATACCCCAAACCTGTTGCAGCCATGACCCTCCATCCCGCTTCCCCAGCCACTGGCAGCCACGTGTTTAACGTTCTGCCTTCAGAGGTTTACTTCTAGCCCAGGCTGTCCTTGAACTTACTAGATAGCCAAGGATAACCTGAAGTGCTTCTGTGTCTGTCTCTCCAGTGTTAGGGTCACAGGTGTTGCCAACACACCCAGTTTTGTGCAGCACCGAGAGCTGACTGGGAGCATCATGAACACTAAGAACGAATGCTACCAATGGAACTATTTTTCCATCTAGAAATTTACTTAGTTTGTATATTTCATGAACTATTCTACAGCATGAATCTATTATGTTTTAAAAATCAATCGAGAGACATTTGGGTTGTCACTTTTTTATAGGTAATAATATTGCTATAAATATTCTTGTACATTTTTGATGTGGAAATATTTTCATTTCCTTCAGAACTATACTTAGTGTGGGCTACAGAGATGGCTCAGGGGTTAAGAGCACTAGGGTTCGACTCACAATCTTCACACAGTGGCTCACAACTGTCTGTAACATCAGGTCCAGGAAACCAGGTCAACGACACCTTCTGGCCTCTTGGGTACCAACTATGTAAGTGTTCACAGGCACACAGGCAGGCAAAACGCCCATCCATGAAGGTAAAAATACAAGTCCTAGGAATGAACTTTGCTGGGTCAAATGTTGGATCCTCGAGTGGCTCCAGAAGGGAGCCTGATGAGAGAGGCAATGAAATTACAGACTGACAGACAGACAAACAGACAGACAGGAATGGGGATCAGGTGGACCAGGCTCTTGGGTGTTTATTATACAAAGTTGAACATGGAGGTGGTATCCCTGTCTACAGCTGAACAAAAGGTGGGGTTTTGTTGTGGATAGCCCTGGGGTTGCTTGTATTTTGATGCTAATTCTGCTCTACTGGGAGGGGCTTCAAATAAGAAATGAGTCACATACTCAGGTGACTTCTAGTGAACTATCCCCTAATGAATAAAGAAGCCAATCACTGGGCAAGTAGGTTGGACAGAGGAAGAGAGGAAGCAGGAGAGAGTTAGGCTTTTTGGACGGGATTGCACGAGGAAAAAAATGTTATTACGAGTGTCTCCCAGTTTCAACAGTGGATCTGTCTAGGATTTGCCACTGGAGGATTTAGATTTAATAATGCTTACAAGATTAGGATTTTAGTTTTTGCACCCAGTGATTGAGTTACCATTGTTTCTAAATTTTGTTTTGTTTTGTTTTGGTTTTGTTTTTCGAGACAGGGTTTCTCTTTGTAGCCCTGGCTGTCCTGGAGCTCACTTTGTAGACCAGGCTGGCCTCAAACTCAGAAATCCACCTGCCTCTGCCTCCCAAGTGCTGGGATTAAAGGCATGCGCCACCACTGCCCGGCTACCGTTGTTTCTAAACTAACTTTGTGTTGCATTTTTCTTCACACAGAGGCTCATCTGGGTTCAAGAGAGAAAGGTATGGCAGCAAAGTGTGGGTTTGCCTGAGATGCACCATGAAGGCTGTGATTGGAAGCATGGGGCTGGTGTGGTAGCAACCCACCAGTAGGAACTTAGTGAGCTGGGTGGAGAGATTTTGGAGCTCTGAGTCAGAGAATCTCCCCGAGATAAAAACAGGTCGGCCATTGCCCACCAGTGCATGGCCAGCCAGGCCGCCGGGCCACAGAGTTGCACTAGCGCAGAAACGTGTCAGTTCTTTTTAATATTTCCCACAACAGGGTTTATGGAATACAGCTGGATCAAAGAGGCTGATCTCAGTAGGAGTCTCTGCAGGGAAGCCATCTTCAGGCCATAAATACCTGTAGGAGAGCAGAGAACGCTGCCACGGACATTTGCTGCACACACTATCCATATCGGACTTGATACTTCCCTCTGGACCTCACCCCAGGTGGGTGGGGGTGGGGTTGCTAATTCCCCTTGAGTCTGGGGCTCAGGTTCATGACATAGCTGGCCCACATCAACAGCACACATTCCTTCAGAATGTCACACACTTGGGGCATCGTCTGCTCAGGCCCAAGTGTGTCTACGTTTAACCTTTTGAAGAGATGCTGAGAAGTGTTGCGTGCTTCCAAAGCGGCAGGATTAATTTAGACACCTACCAACACTGAATTCTAATTTCCCCTCCATTCTGCCTGCCTCAGCCATTCTGGCAGGGTGAAGAGGTGCCTCACTGTGGATTCTCATTCACTAATAATTAATATTTATTTTGGGTTTGCAAATAACTCTTTCCACAGATTATTTCTTATTACAAAATAGAAAATTATAACATGACAGCCACTAGATTCTCCCATAATCAAAAATCAAAGTTAATATCACAGACAGTAGCACAAGCTGATGCCATGAACCTTCTGATCTATGTGCTGGAAAGGATACAGTAACAACAACTGCAGGGCAGTGTGCACCGAGCACCTGTCATCCATCGCCTCAGATGCACGGGGAGGAAGACCGTGAGTTTGAGATGGGTGATGTGAAGATACCCTCTTTCAAAGAACCAACGATTGGGAACAGGACTTTTCTAACGTACTCATCTCTAGGTTCAGTCTCCAGCACTGAAAAACATGCAAACAATTCCACCAGCACATGCAAAGCCTAAGTCTCGCCATGAGGAAACATTAGATATAACCAAATAAAGGACACTCTGTCAACTGATTGGCTCATAGTCCCAAAGATGTTCTAGAAGTAGACCAGTCTGAAACCCTGTCTATTTTGGGTACTATCTTCAAAGGAGAATACACCTAGAGTTCCATTTGAATGATATTAAAGGCTTAATTCGTTTAATGTTTACTGAATATGCACATGTTTTATATTTGCTTACCAATAGGGAAAAATGTAGAGGGGATATATATTAAAATGTTAATTATGGGGGCTGGTGAGATGGCTCAGCTGGTAAGAGCACCCAACTGCTCTTCCGAAGGTGATAAGTTCAAATCCCAGCAACCACATGGTGGCTCACAACCATCCTTAATGAGATCTGGTGCCCTCTTCTGGAATGCCTGAAGACAGCTACAGTGTACTTACATATAATAAATAAAATAAATCTAAAAAAAAAAAGTTAATTATGAAGGCTGGAGAGAGCGCTCCACAGTAAAGAGCTCACAAGGAAGCCTGAATCCACATAAAGGAGACAGGTTTTACACAGCTGCAGGCTTGTGAGTGCAGTGCCAGGGGTGGCGCAGACAGAGACAGATGGACGCTGAGGGTCACCAGCCCAGTGAGAAAACCTGTCTTAAAAATCAAAGAAGGGGCTGGTAAGATGGCTCAGCGGGTTAGAGCACCCAACTGCTCTTCCGAAGGTGATGAGTTCAAATCCCAGCAACCACATGGTGGCTTACAACCACCCGTAACAAGATCTGAAGCCCTCCTCTGGTGCGTCTGAAGTCAGCTACAGCATACTTATGAAGAATAATAAGAAATGAATCCTTGGACCGGAGACACCGGAGAGACCAACCAGAGCAAGGCTGTCCGGAGCGAGCAGAGCAAACGGCGACGGCGGAGCAAGTGGGGACGGCCAGAGCTAGCAGCGGGCCGGAGCAAGTGGGGCCAAACGGGGATGGCCGGAACCAGCGGGGCCAACCGGAGCGAGCGGAGCTGATCGGAGCAAGCTGATCGGAGCAAGCGGGGCCGGCTGGAACAAGCGGGGGCCGTACGGGGGCGGCCGGGAGCGAGTGGGGCTGGCCTGAGCGAGCGGGGTCAAGCAGAGCAAGCAGGGTTGAGCAGAGCGAGCGGGGTTGACCGGATCAAGGGAAAAAAAAAATCAAAGAAGACAGCTGGGTGGTGGTGGCTGCTGCTGAAGACAGCTACAGTGTACTCACATACATAAAATAAATAAAATCTTAAAAAAAAAAAAAAGAAAAAAGATTTTCTACATCAGAGCCAGTAGTAAAAATATCTTAACCTAGTTTCACAAATATTATATTTTTCCAAATGCTTTCTAAGGATGGTGGTAATTGCTGACAATCTACATCTTCAGACACACCAGAAGAGGGCATCGGGTCCCATTACAGATAGTTGTGAGCCACTATGTTGTTGCTGGGAATTGAACTCAGGACCTCTGGAAGAGCAGTCAGTGCTCTTAACCTCTGAGCCATCTCTCCAACCCCTGATGTAGAAAATCTTAGGGAACAATTCAGAAGTTCAGAAAGGCACATTCTTTTTTTTTTTTTTTTTTTTTTTTTTTTTTTTTTTTTTTTTTTTTTTTTTTTTTTTTTTTTTTTTTTTTT
>CACVCL010029174.1:62500-78525 GCA_902729485.2 Mus minutoides | reverse complement strand
CCCCCCCATCTCCTTTTCCTTCCCCCTCCCCCGCTGCTCATCACTGCGCCACCACTTCTTGTTCTTTTCTTCTCCCTCAGTTTCTCTTGCTTTGTTGGGATCTGGCCCTCCTAGGCTTTGTGGATGCCAGACAGACAGATAGATCTCTTCTTTGTCAGGTATTTCTTCATGGGAGTCAAATGTGTCTAAGGCCAGCTCCAAGGCAAAACATCAGAAGTGCGGGAGGGGTGGCACCCTGAAGCACGAGAATCTGGGTGTGGTGGCACACTTCGACATTCTCAGCACCAAGAAGGCGGACGCTAGGGAGGACTACAGGAATTTGGAGGCCACCCTGGGCTACAAAATGGTGCTGTCAATCAATTGGTAGAGCGCTGTCAGAATGCACAAGGAATTCCTGGGTTCTGTCCTTTGCATCACAAAAACATAGCCGTAGTTAGTGGTGCATGCCAGCAATCCCTTGGGAGGCAAAGGCAGGAAGACCAGAAGTTCCAAGTCATCCTGACTATGTAGAGGCTTTGAGGCCAGTATAAGACTTGTAAGATCTTACCTTTAAAAAGATGAAAGTGAAGCCGGGCGGTGGTGGCGCACGCCTTTAATCCCAGCACTCGGGAGGCAGAGGCAGAGGCAGGCAGATTTCTGAGTTCGAGGCCAGCCTGGTCTACAGAGTGAGTTCCAGGACAGCCAGGGCTAGAGAGAGAAACCCTGTCTTGAAAAACCAAAAAAAATAAAAAAGAAAATGAGTCAGGTGGTGGTGGTGGAGGCAGCTGTGGTGGTGGCGGCAGCAGCAGCAGCAGCAGCAGCAGCAGCAGCAGCAGCAGCAGCAGCAGCGGGGGCTGTGCCCAGGGCTAGGACAGCATTGCAAGCCTTTAATTCCAGCTTTTTGGGAGGAAGCGAACAGCTTGGTCTACAGATCGAGTTCCAGGCCAGCCAAGGCTACACAGAAAGACCTTGTCATGAAAACTAAGAGTAAAAAACGAAAGCAAAACTGTGGTGGTTCGGGCCTTTGAGAGAGATAGAGGCAGGCGATGGGTCTGTGAATTCCAGGCCAGCTTGATCTTCAAGGTTGAGGTATCAACCTGTGGCTCTGAACCCTTTTGGGTTTACATGTCAGATATCCTGCATATATTTGCATTGTGGTTCATAACAAAAGTAGATACTGCCAGGCGTGGTGGCGCACGCCTTTAATCCCAGTACTCGGGAGACAGAAGCAGGCAGATTTCTGAGTTCAAGGCCAGCCTGGTAAACAGAGTGAGTTCCAGTACAGTCAGGGTTACACAGAGAAACCCTGACTCGAAAAACCAAATAAAACAACAACAACAAAACAAAATTAGATAGCGAAATTACAGTTATGAAGTAGAAACAAAAGCTAATTTTATGATTGGGGGTCAGCACAACTTGCAGAAGTGTATTAAAGGGTTGGAGGATTAGGAAGGTTGAGAGCCAGTAGATGATATGCAGGACAGCCAGGACTCTGTAAGAGATTCTGTCTCAAAAAACAAAGATAATCATGAAAGCTGGAAAATTAAAAACCCTACTTTTTAATAGCCAAAAATAATTGGAACATGTAGCTAGATCATGATTGACTTGGACCATTCTACCTCACTGCTCATGACCATTCTATCTCACTGCTACACAACCATTCTATCTCACTGCTACATGACCATTCGATTTCACTCTACACAACCATTCTATCTCACTGCTACACGACCATTCTATCTCACTGCTCATGACCATTCTATCTCACTGCTCATGACCATTCTATCTCACTGCTAAATGTCTATTCTATCTCACTGCTACATGACAACATGTTAGGACGATCAGTCATTCCAGTCTCTAGTTGTAAGAGTCCAGACAAATGGCTGTGGAAACTACACAAAGCCCCAAATTCAAGAATATGCCTTCTATAAGTGTTTCTTCCTAGTAAGATTTTTACCAGCAGACTCTGCTAGGCCACACACTAAAGGAAAAACACAAAGGCTGGTCCTGTCCTCACAGCTCACCGTGTCCAGCTTTAACTATCTGTACTGGCTAGTTTTTGGGTCAACTTGACACAGCTGGGTTATCACAGAGAAAGGAGCTTCAATTGGGGAAATGCCTCCATGAGATCTAGCTGTGAGGCATTTTCTCAAGTAGTGATCAAGGGCCCCTTGTGGGTGGGACCATCTCTGGGCTGGCAGTCTTGGGTTCTATAAGAGAGCAGGCTGAACAAGCCAGGGGAAGCAAGCCAGTAAAGAACATCCCTCCATGGCCTCTGCATCAGCTCCTGCTTTCTGACCTGCTTGAGTTCCTTCCAGTCCTGACTTCCTTGGTGATTAACAGCAGTATGGAACTGTAAGCCGAATAAACCCTTTCCTCCCCAACTTGCTTCTTGGTCATGATGTTTGTGCAGGAATAGAAACCCTGACTAAGACACTATCAAACCTTGTAAACACCTATAACCCATACTCCCAGTGGTACAGTTTCCTCTAGTTCAAACATTTTCCAAAGACAGCTCACATCTGAGGTTAAAACGGGACTGAAAAACAGCACCGTTCCCAATGAATGCTTTCTAAATAGAATGAAACTCTCCATCCTGCCCTTGCCTTCATCTCCCTGTGAGGTTGGCCATCCTTGGCTCCTGACAGAGATGGAGGAGAAAGGCCGTGAGCTATGCATGGACTGCCAAATTCGTGCCAGCTGCAAAAAGGGAAATATTAAAGCCACGGCAGCCTTTTTGAGAACCCATTCATGCCAGGTGCCACCAGAAGGAAATCTGCATTGGCAGGTTTTGTTATTTGTTAACTTGACCTTGACAATACCTGTTGGGCTACCTGCACTTTCTGCCAAAGAAGTGTCAGATGAGGGAGGAAGTTTGCACACCTGGTGAATTCAAGCTTACAATACGACTTGAGTCAGGAAAGGGGGAGAGAGGGAGAGAGAGAGGCGACTACAAGAAAGAACACAGCCAAGAGATGGAAACTGAGGAGGAGGAGGAGGAAGACTGAAGAAACAAATACTGAGGAGGAATTCTTTTATGGCATTTTCCTAGATCACGTTTCACCGCAGGCACAGTGATAATTACGTGGTCCAGTGGCTGGGAATGTGAGAATCCACCGCTCTGTGTTTGCGTGTGTATATCTGGTGCTCAAAAAGAAACTGCATCAGTCACTGTGTCTGCTTACATTTTGATGACCTATTTGGCCAAGCTGCTCCGCTGCAGAATTCCAAACACTTGTGATTAAACATTCAGTGGTTTCTTAATGGACTGTCTTTTCCAAAAGGGCCTTTCTTTAATTTACAATCAGAATGTCTGTCTAAAACATTAATTGCTTTTGCCTATTTCAGTTACACTTTGCTCAATTCCCATAACAACTCTAGCTTTTTTTTCTCTCTCTCTCTCTCCCTCTCTCTGAGATGTTTGGAATTGGTGTGGAAGGGGGTAGTTTCAAAGACATTCGAACCAAAGCCAAGTTTGTTGGCAGCAACCTCCATGCAGCAGGGCCAGGACACATGACACCATATGGACCTTCAGCGGCCACCAGCTTGAAGACCCATGTATGTGCTCACTGTGAGTCCTTTCCAAGCCCAGAACACACAGACCATCACAAAAGGTGCTTCTGTGCATCAGCGTGTCCTGTTCAAATGTGCTCTAAAAAAGAGTTTGGTGGGGGAGTAGGAATTTCTCTCGGTGGTAGAACACTTGTCTAGGTAGCATGAGGTCCTGTTTTCGGTCCCCAGAACTGAAAAGGAAAGGAAGCATTTCCCACTCACTGGAGTGCAGACAGACAATGAACTCGGTGCCCTTTCTATTCCCACACACCTTTTTCTATCCATCAGTATCTTCCTTTGATTGACTTGTCTGGTTGTGATCATCGACAATTATTATGTTCTCACGTAAAGGTGAGCTACCCCAGGAGCAGAAGCTAAATGTTTCAGATCCAGCCTTAAATGTTGACTGAAATTATCTTTGGGATTTCTTTTCTCCTCTCTCCCTTTTCTCCTCTTCTTCCTCTTCTTCCTCCTCTTAGGGGGCAGGGTTATGAAACAGGGTCTCTCATGTATTCATGTGCCCAAACTCTTTATGCAGTTTAGGATAACACTGAACTTTTTTCTTTTTTTCTGTCTTGTCTTTTCTTTTCTTTTCTTTTTTGTTTTTTTTGTTTTTAAGACAGGATTTCTCTGTATAGCTCTGGCTGTCCTGGAACTCACTCTGTAGACCAGGCTGGCCTCGAACTCAGAAATCCGCCTGCCTCTGCCTCCCAAGTACTGGGATTAAAGGCGTGCACCACCAATGCCTGGCTAACACTGAACTTCTAAGCCCCATGTATCCACTTCCAGAATGCTGGGATTACAGGTAAATACTATCAAGTAAGGATTATATAGTAGGCACGTACTCTACCAGTTGAGCTAGCCTTGGCTCTAGTTTCTAAATCCAAAATAGATTTAAAGGAAACCTTATTTTTGTGTAAGCTAGGTCCCTAACAATCCCTTCTATAATCATTCTAATTTACACTCCAAAACCTCTAGAGCCACCTAAACCTCATGTTTGGGGGGAGGTGTTGGCTTTAATTGGCTGACTGGTAGCATACAGTCAGTGTCTGCTGTGTGGAGAGATGCACAGCAGACAGGGGAAGCTGGCAATGTGCTTGCCATCCCTTCAGTCTCCTAAGCAAGCTGTCACTGCAAAGGGAACACCTGCTCTTAAGTAACTTCATGTCCTGTAGAGCAAAGCAGACCTTCATGAACCTGCTGAAGTTCTGTAGTATGCAACTTCCAAGCAGAGAGAGCTAGATGGTGGGATACTTTTAACCTCCACTTTGAAAAAGCTGGGGAAGGATTGCCAAAAACATAAGTCCGAGCTGGGTGTGGTGGCACACGTCTTTTATCCCAGCACTCGGGAGGCAGAGGCAGGCGGATTTCTGAGTTTGAGGCCAGCCTGGTCTACAAAGTGAGTTCCAGGACAGCCAGGGCTACACAGAGAAATCCTGTCTTGAAAAAAAAAAACAAAAGAAAGAAAGAAAAGAAAAGAAAAGAAAAGAAAAGAAAAGAAAAGAAAAGAAAAGAAAAGAAAAGAAAACCATAAGTCTGTCCTGGACTGGATAAGATGTTGAGAGATCTGGTATGGTAGTGTGCTTGTAGTCCCAGCATGGAGGGGAGAGGTGCATGGAGGCAGGAGGATCAGAAGCTCAAGGCTAGCCTCAGCTGTATAGAGTCTGGAGCTAGCTTGTGATATATGAGTGCCTGTCTCAAAACCAAAGGAGAAGGAGGAGGAGAAGGAGTAGAAGGAGAAGGAGGAGGAGGGAGAGAAGGAGGAAAAGAGGAGGAAGAGAAGGAGGAAGAGGAGGAGAAGGAGAAAGAGAAGAGGAAGAAGATAAAGACGTATATGATGAGATATGTTTGTTGTATGTGGACGTTCAGACCTAAATAGCCATTGAGTAAGTCTACCTCTGATCACTTTCCTAAGAGTTTGCAAAGTAATTGCAAATATTCTTCCTTCCCTAGGTTTTCATGTTTTGGGGTGTGTGTGTGTGTGTGTGTGTGTGTGTGTGTGTGTGTGTGTGTTTGCATGTACACATAAAAGCCAAAATTTGGGCCGGCACGCCTTTAATCCCAGCACTTGGGAGGCAGAGGCAGGCGGATTTCTGACTTCGAGGCCAGCCTGGTCTACAAAGTCAGTTCCAGGACAGCCAGGGCTAGACAGAGAAACCCTGTCTCGAAAAACCAAAAAAAAAAAAAAAAAGCCAAAGTTTGGCATTGAGTGTCTGCTCATGCATGTCATGTTGGTAAGCTACAGTAAGCTATAGGGATTCACCAGTCTCTGCCTTTGCCCTTTTTTACAAAGCCCTGGCCAGGTTCAGTTCCCAGAACCAAAAGGGAAAGAAAGTGTTTCCGTCCACTAGAGTGTTAACAGACATGGGATTTGTGGAGTCCTTTCAGTTCCCACACACTGGGATGGTAGACCACAGACACTGACCACTGTACACAGCTTCTTTATGGGTGCTAGAGATCTGAACTAAGGGTCCTCAGGCAGTGAATCATCTCCCCAGTCCAGTCAGGTTAAGACTGAGCATCTCCCACGTTCCTCTTAGATAGTCCTCTCATGACGGAAATGTTTCTTATTCGCATCCCCTAGAACTGAAGTTAGTTCTTTAGATGATCCAACTGAACTCCTGCCTGCTGGGCAGTTTAACGTCTTGAGATTCCTGTAGATCCCATAACGGGCCCTCTCTCCATAGAAGGCTCAGGAGGAGCATCTCATCGTCCTGCTTGCATTTCATTGTTTTAAACAAATTGCGGGCAAAGTCCTGTGTGCTGAGCAAATGCCTTGAGCTCTGTGGATGTGGTCCTTTCGCCATTCACACTTTCTTGAGACATAGCCTTTCTACCAAACTTACCAGTTTTCTCTGAAACTCCTTAGAGAGCTAAATTGCCACCCTCAGGAAATTCATTTGAGCCAATTCATCACCAAATTCTCTTCTCTTTATGAGACCATCAATGCTAGTTGATTGGCATAAAGTCGTTTTCATTCCCAGTTATTTTCTTACTTCTTTTTAAAAGCTAGAGCACAATTTACAAACTCTTCATTGTTCTATTAAACTTATGTACCTCATTTTCTTATTAAATGCCTCCAGTGTTTGCGGAAGGGGAGGATGAAGTGGGTTAGAAAATCTGTGCAAGCCACAGTTAGAAGGGAATTAAAACCATGTTGTGACAGTATTTCTAGAGATGAATTAACCCATATCATATGGTAATAGCTTGTCAGTATCATTCTTAAGGATGGTGAACAAGGGTTAGCATTCGGGATACTTGAAGCTGAGAAAACCAGCTGCAGTGTTGGAGAAATAATTTGTCTTAGATGGAGAAGACCGAACATAATGTTTGAATCACTAGGATGGCTTGTTTCACTACAACTGGACCCCTGTTTGCCAGCATTGTCTTTGCTCTTCTTCCCAAATACATTCGTGGATTACAATCCTCATAGCCTGTGTGATTACTGAACAGAAGATACAGACTGTCCATGAAAGGCACAAATACAATTCAAAATGAACATATCCATGTGGTTATGTTGGTCTGGACCTCTCTATACCATGTATGTGTAGCATGCTATATAGCTTTTTCTTGAATTCTTCCAGCTACACTGATATTCCTGCCCTGTGGGTAAAAGCACTGTAGTCAGTAAGAGCTCAAAGCTGCTGACTGATGCTGGTCAAGGACGATGGCAGTGACAATGCTGATGATACTGCCAGGGAACTTAGATGGCACAGTTACCACCCGCCAGTCACTGAGCTGAAGGCTTTAATCCTCAAGCCCAACAATGTGGAAAGTAAAAAGTATCACTTCCCCCACTTTGTGGATGATAACATGGAAGAAGCACAGAGAGCTGAAAAGATTGACCATGTTACAGAGAGACTTAGATTTGACCAAGAGCGTCTACTTTTAGACAGAAATGCTGATTCGCTATCCTAAAGTACTCCCCTGGTTGGCTTGCTGTGCCACCACTGCCTACCCAGGGTTTCTCTCTTCCTCCCCACCCCCCTCTCCCTTCCCCTCTCCCTCTCCCCCTCCCCACTCCCTCCCCTCATTTGTTTTCAATACAGGGTTTCTCTGTTCAAACTCAGAGATCTTCCTGCCTCTACCTCCTGAGTGCCAAAATTAAAGGTGGGTGTCACACACACACACACACACACACACACACACACACACACACACGCCCCAGCTAGGGCCAATCTCTTAAGAAATAGAAAGTATGCATTGATTTTACATTTTTCTAGAACACTTCGAAGTTGTTGCCTTGTATTATTTTTCTGTGATAAAATAACCATCTCGCTTGAGAATAAAGTCCTGGCAGCAGGAGCCTGAAGCAGCCTCTCACACTGTCTCTGTAGACAGGAAGAAGCAAAAGGAATGGATGCTCTTGCTTAGCTAATTTTTGCCTCCTTTCATTTAATCCAGGACTACAGCCCAGGAATTAGTACCATCCAACCTTAAGGTGGGTCTTCCCACTTCAATTAACCTAATAAAATAACCACTCACAGCCTTGGCCAGAAACTAACCTAATATAGATAACCCCTCATGGTGTGAAGCAAGGTATGTCTCCTAGGTGATTCAAGACCCTTTCAAGCTGACAATCCATACTAATCGTCGCAATGGGGGATGGGGTTTGTTTTGTTTGTTTTTATGGGTTTGTTTTGTTTGTTTTTATGGGTTTGTTTTGTTTGTTTTTATGGGTTTGTTGTTGTTTTGCTTATTTGTTTTTTTGAGACATAGTGTTTATCTTGTAACCAATGCTATTTCCAGCTGTGACAAATCCCTTGAGAGCTGGGACGACTGGCATGAGCCACTCCAGACTTATAGAACTCATTATTAAATGATGTTAAATAAAGGTTTCTACAGTGTTTGGAGCCTAGAGATTAAATGCCCCCTTACCCCCTCAAGAAACAAAAAAACGAGCAAACAATTTGCAGGTGAAGTGGAAAATTAGTGAAAACTCTGGAAAAAATTGAAATCTTCAGGTAAGATACAAAGACTGAGCTGACCTTATGTGTACAGGGAAAACACATACTCCCTTTGACCCCAAATGTGTTCAAATGATATCAATGAACCAAAAGTAGGAAAAAAGAACTTAAATGAAAGCTCACTGCTGGAAATGGTAAATTTCCAGTGTTCTGGGAATTGCAATCCTGCATATCTCAGGCTGTTACTTGATCTTCTCCAAGGGTACTTGCTACTAAAATACCTAAAATAATCTGGTTTTACTTTTACCACCTCCAGCACATAAAGGTTAAAAAACATACTCTTGGAGGCTGGAGAGATGGCTCATCAATTAAGAACACTGGCTGTTCTTCCAGAGGACCTAAGTTCAATTCCTACCACCCTCAGGGCTTCTCACAACTGTCTGTAAACTTGACACCCTCACATAGAAATACGTGCATGCAAAACACCTACACACATAAATATAAAGTCTAAAAAAACAAAAACATATTATTGGGATTGGTAAGATGACTTAGTGGGTAAAGGCGCTTGTGGCCAAGCCTTATGACCTGAGTTCAAACCCTGGGACCTACATAGGATGAGGAAGAAAATAACTTCTACATGTTCTCTTCTGACCTCCAAAGCCCTTCTCAGACAGACAGACAGACAGACAGACAGACAGACAGACAGACAAATAAATGAAATTTAAAATTTTTAAACATATTATTAAAATGCCTTCAATATTTTGAGACCCCAATCCTTTTTTCTTTATTATTTTTATTTTATTTTATTTTATTTTATTTTATTTTATTTTTTTGGTTTTTTGAGACAGAGTTTCTCTGTGTATCCCTGGCTGTCCTGGAACTCACTTTGTAGACCAGGCTGGCCTGGAACTCAGAAATTCACCTGCCTCTGCCTCCGGAGTGCTGGGATTAAAGACGTGTGCCACCACATCTGGCCCAATTATTTTTTCAATCTGTCTAGTCTAGAGAAATCTAGCAAAATCAAGTTGCCATTTGATAAAGATATTGGTATAAAAGAAGGGGGGAAATTGCCCCAGGACAATGAAAGTATGTTTCTAGGGTTTCGAACTATAGCCAGGAACCACAGGGCAAGAGGCTCCTCTGTGTCTATGAAGACTGCTTCCCCAAGGGCTGCTTAGCATCCCCCTTAGGGAACCACCACACAGGGCATCTTTTACTAACTAGGCCAGATTTTACTTCATTCTCTGCTGATTCCCCATCTTCCCCCTTTGTTTTACCCAGAGCTGATGCCAAATTAGTCTATGGTGGTCTGTGATAAGGCTGCCACTTGCAAACATTTAGCCATTTCCAAAGCAATAAAACCAATTCTAACACTTGCTTTTTTTTTTTTTAAACATTTGAAGGTGGATTTTTTTTTCTATATTTCTTTTTGGTAAAAAACCATTCATTTCCAGAGACCTTTTCTAATCAAATGCATGTTGTTCACAGTTTATTAGGTAGAGAGCATGCAATCACCTTCACAACCTTTTAAATTTGTATTGGATTCTAAACTCCCATGTCTTAGCTCTTGGGCATTTTCTTTGATAAAGCACTCCTACCTTTCAGTCTAACAAAGACCAAAGACTTGGGGTACAACAAATGTTTAAGTGACCGCTGAAGAAGAGGCTCCAATTGTGCTGGTCTAGCTGGCAATCTGTGGAAGGCCACAGGACTGGCTCAGAGATAACACTCTTGCCTTTCACCTTGCGGTCACCATTTTGAATCAAGCAGAGATTAACAGTGTCCAAGGGTTGTTATCATCTGACGGTGGCCTGGGAGCTGATAGGAAATAAATTGCTAGTATCTTGCGTCTCCCTGCCTGAGGTCACCTGGTTCAGACTATTTTAGGACCAGATCCAAATCTTGGCTACAGTGGTGACACTAAACGGAAACCTCTGCAAAAGGATCAAACGCTAAATAAACCCACAGATTATACTTCTTCGTACACTAATGGAAGACAGCCTTTCAGACTAGGCTGGCTGTGAGGATCCGGGAAAACAGGCGAGGTGTGTGGATTAAGAGTATCTGGCCCACGAGTGTTTATCCCATCCTGTGTCCCCATCTGACTTTGACATCCTCCAGTCCAACAGCCATATCTTCTTCCTTTACCTATTGCTTTGTTCAACTTCAACAATCATCAAACTTTGAAGGTAATAAATTGTGGCAGAGCTGGGCAGAGCAAACCATGCCTCTAGTCCTAATGTTTAAGGAGAGGCAGGAGACTCATGACAAGTTTCAGGCCAGCAAACCCTAAGTCAGGCAAGGAAACATAAAAAGACAGCATCTCAAGATGTCTTGGGGGTGGGGGGCGCTTAAATCATGGAAATGAAAAATATCTGAATAGAAATCTTGGGGAGCCGAGGCATGGCTGTTAAAGCCTGAGGAACAGGGATGTAGGCAGATAGAGAGGAGAGGACACTAGCGATAACATACCAGTTCTGACTTTTTTTCCCCTTTGAGACAGGGTTTCTCCATGTAGCCTGGCTGTCCTGGACCTCATGCTGGAGACCATGCCCTCCTCAAGTTCAGAGGGTCACCTGACTCTGCCTCCCAAGTGCTAGGATTAAAGGTGTAAACCATCACCATCCGGCAAATCTTCTAAATTTTTAATCAGGGCCAAATAATTGTTTGGTTGTCTTGCTTAAACAGGCTTCACCGTCTAAATGAAAATATTCTACTTACATTTGTGTGTGTGTGTGTGTGTGTGTGTGTGTGTGTGTGTGTGTATTTTCTAGGAGATTGTGCATGTGCACATGCATGTGCACATGCATGTGCATGGCGCTTCACATGTATTGAGCAAGCACTCTACCACTTTGTTACACCCAGCCTTAAATTTTCTACTTTACATTTTATTTGGAAATACTACTTAAAAAATACTCTTGTTTGTCCTTTTTTAATTTGAAGTTTATTATACATAGACAACTTTATGAACAACTATTCAAGTCAAACCTATCTGATCAGACTTAGAAATACAGGGGCTTCTGATAATATTCTGTTTAAAAATAAAGCAAACTTTTATCTGGATGGTGGTGGCACATGCCTTCAATCCCAGAACTTCGGAGGCAGAGGAAGAGGTAGATCTCTGTGAACTCATGGCCACCCTGGTCTAGAGTGAGTTCCAGGACAGCTAGGCCTACCTTGGTTTCAAGAGAAACCCTCTCTTGAAAAACCAAGAATTAAAAACGATAATAATAAAATAAAACAGGCTTTTGGGAGTTAAAGGTGGGTTTGCCTTCTACAGGGATGCCAGCTTGTCTTGTGGTTGCTGAGAAATAGTCTCTACCTTTAAATTTACCGTTTGTTAACAACATACAAGCACCACACAGAGGAGTGGCTGTTCTTCCTGGATGGTTGCTGATCCTGTTGTAAGCTTGATAAGAGCATCAAACTTAGGATACCCTTATCTGCTCCTTGGTTATCTTTTGTTTAAAAGTCTGTGTTATGGGCCGGTGAGATGGCTCAGCGGGTAAGAGCACCCGACTGCTCTTCCTCCGAAGGTGATAAGTTCAAATCCCAGCAACCACATGGTGGCTCACAACCATCCGTAACGAGATCTGGCTCCCTCTTCTGGAGTGTCTGAGGACAGCTATAGTGTACTTACATATAAAAAAAAAGTCTGTGTTACTATTGCACACCACCATCTATGCACATAAAGGGGAGAAGGGGGGAGAGAATGAGGCTATGTGCCCATTTTATTTATTTATTTATTTATTTATTTATTTATTTATTTATAGACAAGATTTCTCTTTTATGTAGCCCTGATTGTCCTGGAACTCACTTTATAAACCAGATTGTCCTTGAATTCACAGAGATTGCCCTGCCTCTGCCTCCCAAGTGCTGGTGTTAAAAGCACATACCCCCATTCCTGGCTTATGTGCCCATTTTAAATGTTCAGAAATCAGTTAGTGGTTTAATCAACTCAAACTGTAAGAGACTGCAGATGTGAATGACCAGTATGCCAAGTCTCCTGCTGTTCCTCCGTCTCTGAGTTAGAGGAACCACGTTAAGACTAAATAAAATAATAAATTCATACATTTATTTAAAAGTGATAGATAAGCCTTCTAAAGCTTCTAGTGGTCAACTTACACTAGAACTCAAAATCAAATCAATTTTATGAACTCGAAGGGCTGAACAATACATTTCAATTATAGACGAATTAACTTAAAATTTTTTGTAGCTTTCTCTTCCCGAAAACTATCTAATTTCATTAATTTAGACCTCCTCTTCCTCTTCCTGCTCCTCCTCTTCCTCCTGCTGTTCCTCCTCCTCCTCCAGGAGGCGTACTCCTCCTGGCAGCACTGGGATTTGAATCTCCAACTTTATGGATACAAGACAAGTGTTGTAGCCTCAGATGAAAATATGTTGTTATAAACACACATACACAACACAAATAGCTGCGTCCCCTAGTAAAATTTTCCTAACATATTTTATTGGAACTCTTGAACCAAAAAGAACTCAAAGGAGACCAAATGTACTTGCTTTACTCGTGGGGAAGAAATGGGCCTGGGTGTGCACCAGTTGTTTAAACACTAACTCAAAATTTGTTTTGGGCCAATTCGTTAAAGCAGCGGTCTAAATGGGCCCTGGCACAGCTTATCAGATAGTTCCATACACCAGCTGCTAAGCCTTCCTAGTTGGAACCGGAAGCCACCGCCAGGCGCCCTTAGACTCTGGGTGCTGGCATAGAAGGACTTCTGTTAGGACTGGGGACAGCTTTGACTGCGGTCCCCAGCCCTGGAACACTTGGTCTCAGGATGAAGGCCCAACAGAGGTCTGAGCGCAGAAGCCAGCTCTGCTCCTGCATCTGCTCACCTCAGGGAGCCGAGGGAGGAAGCCTGGCTTTCTTAGCCACCAGCTTGGGGTTGTCCTGTGATGTGCGAAAGGCCTGACCCCCACGTGGGCAGGATGAGGGGGAGATCGCTACCTCACCCCGAAGCCACAGACTTCTGATCTTTTCGATCCTTGTCTCTCCCGGGCTCCCCTAGAAGGGTGGCATCTCCTGACTCTGAGTCCTGAACTTCTGCTCCACCTCCACGAGGTCAGCGCGACTGTCCGACCTACAGAGAAGCTGGCGGCCTAACCATGTGCAGCAGCCAGAGGGGCTTAGGTCACCAGAGAAGTTTCGAGGCTCCCCCCTTTTTTTCCTGGGTTGGAAGAGTTAAAATTTCAGTGGTCCCATGCAATTGGCCAGAGAGCTGTCTCTCAGCCACTAGAGTAATTGTCTCCTTCCCCGGATCAGGTCACTATTAGAGCCACGACTTGCGGGAAGGGGATGCCCCCAGGACGGTGCAAGTGTGCAGTTTGAAACCGGGGACCTCCTATGGCTTTCTGCTCCTTTTCCAGCGTTTGCTTCTTGAGTGAAAGGTGGGAGTGGAGAAAGGGAACGCGGTGCTTTTGCCAAGCAGTCCCCAGTCGTAGAAACCAATCCTTCCAGCCTCTTCCAGCAGAGCTTTGGCGCTGTCAGCGGTGCACAGAGGCGCCCCCACTGCCCCATGGAGAGCCCTTGGAGGAGTGAGGGGGTCATTTGGGGATTGGGCTTTAAGCTAGCCCAAGGATGTCGGCGTCTAGCCTTACATCCCCTGCCCAATATCCTTCCCTCCACCCCACCACCTGTAAGGGCCTGGCACTAAGAGAACCACCGCCTTTCTGGCAGAGCTCCATTAAGATCACGTAAGCTAAATGGGAACTATTCAGAGAAGACTGGCGTGGCCCACGATAGGATAATGCACAAATTTATGAAGTGTTTAAAAAAACAAAAACACATGAAGAAAAAAAAAAAGCCAGGGAAGGGAGGGACAGTGGGCCCACAACCTGCCACCTCCTTACATCTGAAGGTGACCTTGTCCCCACAGTAAGGTTTTTCTCTTCCTTTTTCCAGAACTGTACTCGGTTGTTCAAAGGTTAAATGATGAACATAAGTCTCAGGCTTTGCTGGGAACAATGCCTTTTTCTTAAGAGCACCACAAGTTTGAAGAAAAAAAAAAGAAAGATTTAGCTGTAAGCTGATAATCGAGTAGCTGTGGTCAGACACCCATTCCCCAACCTCACTACTCAGAGTCCAGTTATCACATAACGCCCATTAGGCACCAGTAATCCTCTATCAACACATTTTACAGACATTTGAATGTTAAGGAGATTGTTATTAATGGTCTATGACCCTAAAATTGGTTCTAGAAACATTTTAATAACTCCAAGTTTTGATCATCTGCTTGTAGTTGAAGGCTTCTGGAGACTGAGGCGGTGAGACTGGAACAGAGCCTGAAGGAGAATATTCACTCTAAGAACCTACCCTCTGGCCTTGATCTAGGCAATGGGCACAAATGCCAGCAGGCAATATATCCCAAGAAGAATCTGTTGATCCCTACCCAAGCAGGCCAAAGTGGGTGAGTAAAGTAACTAGAGACCAAATGGCTGCTGGACATGGGCATCTTGTTTTTAAGGAAGTCTTCAGGCTGGAAATGGTCCTCGGGGATATCAAGTCAACTAAGAAATCCTATGAAGGACCCTTTCCTGTCCTTGCAAATGGACAAGTTAAGGCTGACCCTAGGGACAGGGTGACAGGGGATTCCATCTGATTCAGGAACGTTTTTTTCCTCCTGGAGCCAACATAGGTCAATTCAGTCAGACCTTACAATCATGTTTGCTATAGGATTCTTTTTTTATTCGGTGTGTTTGTTTGTTTTCTTCAAAATACTGTTTCCAGCTAAGAAGTGGAGTTGATGGGGGAGGAGGTTAAGGAATGGACCTCATGCTGTTTGACTTTCCCTCTAGGAGAAAAACAGATTTTGAAGTTACCCTTCCCTGAAGAGGGTCTGGCGGCCCCTGCACCCACAGTCGTCTTTGACTAAATGGATTGGACCTGGTAGGGCTCCTTTATTTGAATCTGTTTATTGTTTGTTTGCCATCAACAGCAGGTTGGTTTTTAAACGTGGTGCTGGCGGGAGGGGAAGTCTGACCGATTCTCTTTAGCATTTGGGAGGGACCTCCTTTGGTTGCAGAACTGTGGCCTGGTAGAGGGCCTTTCAAATGCATTACCTACTTCCTTCCCTCCAGCCACTTCCTTGGTACACAAGTTTCTTGCTTCCGTTGCCTTCTAAATGCTTCCTTGGGGGGGAGGGGCTACCTTTTCCAAATAATATACACAAATACATCCCGCTAGAATGGAGTAATAAAACAATTTTTTACAAACACCAGTTCAGGTCGCATGTCTATTATAAGCAGTTGGAAAGAGATGCTCTAAGCAGTTCCACACAATGTGTCTCAATACATGGGTGTACTAGAGTTTCACGTGTAATGTGAAGTCTGTTTGAGACAAATCCTATAATCTGTGAAGTTGCACAA
The DNA here is from genome assembly GCA_902729485.2 of Mus minutoides. Classification (NCBI taxonomy): domain Eukaryota; kingdom Metazoa; phylum Chordata; class Mammalia; order Rodentia; family Muridae; genus Mus; species Mus minutoides. The sequence goes on along the minus strand of CACVCL010029174.1, from coordinate 62,710 downwards.
CCAATCCCTCCAAAATATCTGGGTAGCTTTCGTTAGGGGTCTTGCACTTCCCATTGGAGGAGTAGATGGTCTTCGGTCTTTTATGCCCCACCAATCCAAGGGCGGCAATGGTGTTTCTGGGAGAACGAGGTTTATCAGAGGAACCTGTGCTGACAGTGGGGGAGGATTAGGAAAGAAAAGCAGAAGTGCTTAGAGCTCTGGACGCAGATT
>CACVCL010029174.1:0-60000 GCA_902729485.2 Mus minutoides | reverse complement strand
AGCACCACGGACCATTGGCCATGTCCTTTCTAGTAACTCCTGCAACCAAAAGGGGACTCTCCCCTACCCCCCCCACCCCAGCACACGCGCGCGCGCGCGCGCGCACACACACACACACACACACACACACACACACACACACACACACACACACACGGCACTGGCGGTGGGTACCTTATGTTTGACTACTGAAATTATAGGTTTTTAAAGTTTTCTGAAACTCATTTGTTCAGAAATCACTCTGCCTGGATTCCATTCAGATCCTGATCACACTCCCTCATCTCATCTTTACCTCAGCCTTTTTTTTTTTTTTGAAGTAAAGGGAAAGGAAAAAAATGCCCTTAGAGAACTAAAACAAGAAATACTTGATAATCTTATTTTCTGAAATATTCCAATCCACCCCCATCCCCCTAAAACAAACAAACAAACAAAAACCCACAAACACACACACACAAAACCCAAAACACTAATCCATCAAAAAAAAAACAAAAAAAAACCATTCTGACAAAGTGCCTAGCAATTCAGTTCAAGCAAGGGAGGAAAAGATGTAAAAGGCTGGCCAGAAGGAGTAACTTGCACTTTGAAGCAATCCTGAGGGAAGTCATAGAAGTTTACAGATCACTGTCATTCACATCTGTTTCATTCACAGACCAAGAGAAAACGTAAATCAAAAACAGAAGGAGTGGAAAGACTGATTTCTTCTCTGCCGTACAATAAACATGGTGGGATAACTGCGTGGCTGAGCACGAGGCTTTTCCTTCATAAGCAATGGTAGAAAATTAAACTAGACCCAAGGTTGTGCTAGAACCATTTTAATATAATTATACATATCTGCCAAATCCAGGAAGGGTTTATGCATATATAACTTCCAGTTAACATCTGCAAGCATAAATGACAATGATCTCAGTTTAAAATTCATCAGGGTCAGAGCAATTGACCAATGTCTTTTTTTTTAACTGCCAGGCTTACCAACATTAAATTACCGGTGAATTAGGGTCCTTTTGCTTCTTCTAGATCCTTGTCCAGCAGGGCAGCTCACCTCCAGCCCAAGGTAATCTTTCTAGATCAGTATCCAGTTGCTCTGAATTTTGCTTATAATTATAACCTATTTAATCACAGAAGAACCCCTGCAGAGGTGGAGTTCAAGGTTGCATACAATAACAGGAGATCACAGTTTTGAAGTCTAGCACAGATTAAAAAACCACAGATGTACCATTTATATAAGACACACACTGATTGTCTCTTAAACTACATATTGACGCCGTATGAGCGGTATCTTTTTTTCTTTTTTAAATAAAGTAGTGCATCTAAGACAATCAGTCGCACAATCCACACAGCCCTGAAAAGTTTTTCAGTGCCAACTACCAGTTGGTCATGAAACGTGAATGAGCCTGGGACATTGTCCATTCCTAAGATTCAACCAAAGATTGGCTAAAACACCGGATCACCTCTGCTTTGAAGGCCATGACCTTCCCTCCCTTTCCTCACAACTCAGTTTTGTTTGATTTTTGTTTTGAGTGGTATTTGGTTGCATGTCGCTAGAATATATTTGATCAATCATTTGCAAATCAGGAAACCAATGATCTAGAACTATAGCAGAATCTTAAGTAGATTGGTTTGTCCATTTCAGGTTGCTGGTTGATGGACCCTTCTAAGGCCCTTCCTTTTTCCTTCTATGCCTCTCGGTAACTTTGATCAGGAGTCTGAGAGCATCATTCCATCTAACTCTTTTAACCAATGCCTGGCTAAAACTGGAATGTCCAGCCCAGCATATTTAAAAATCACCCACAAAAATAGCTTCTACAGGTCTTCACAAAACCTGGAATTTCCATGAGGATGTTTGATCTTTATAATCCAAGCAGTCAGCATTGAAGTTAAGCTTCCAAGAGGCAGTTTGGTCCTTATAATCCAAGCAATCAGTGGTTGAGTTAAAACCCAAGCTTGAAGCTCCATATCCCTGGGTGGAAAGAGAAGCTGGGGACTGATTGAGATGGCTGGTAACAGCATTGGTACCCATGGGACTGAGTGTGGCCCCTGGTCCAGGAAGCTGGTGATGCATAGGGGTCAAATAAGATCCACAGTCCATGCCCCCAAAGTAGGAAGTTGAGCCAGCATAGCCTTGACTATAACCTGAAGCCTGAGTATAGGTCATGGGATAGGACCTCTGCATGCAGGAGGAGGAAGTGGACAAGGGGTCAGACAGTGGGGAGATGGAAGCTGGGCTCCAGATAGACACTGGAGCACTGCTGCTGGCAATGGTTGGGACTGAGGTACTAGAGGGGGGAGTGAACTGGCCACTTGTTCCGCTCTCTGAACTCACTTCCCGAGCGGGAGAGCTCTTCTTCTTGGCTGGCCTCACTTTGTTCTGACCTCCATTCTGTTGTTGCTGCTGCTGCTGGCGGCACTTAGCTCTTCGATTCTTAAACCATACCTTGAAAGGGAAAGAAACGTCTTTAACATGGACACAACTCCAGAGTCATCCCAGATCACATGGCTAAACAATCATACAATTTTCTTTGCTGCTCAGAGACAACTCAACCTATATTTCTCCCGTTGTGGGAAAGTCCACCTTATGCGTAGTTCATAACAAGAAAATGTAAGGTAATCACTCTTAATTGTAAGCTAGAAATTCTCCACTTTGCTTTCTATTTCGTTTCCTATACACACACACACACACACAGAGAGAGAGAGAGAGAGAGAGAGAGAGAGCTCACTGTATTTTGGGATGGCTATGTCTATTTCTTTTAGAAGTATTCTGTTTTTGCATGCCACCAGAGCAAGACTGAGTTCAAACAGTTTACATTGCACTGTACAGGAAGCAACAGCTAATATGGAGGCTGGTTCCACGACCTAACATTTTGTCTCTCCTAGACTCATAAAAGAAATCTCCAAGAAGACATGCTCCTGTGGAGAGGAGATCTGAGCCAGTGTCTGCTGAAAGCCTCTTTGTAGTGAATGAACTGACTTGTATGGCTTCTGCTTTGAGCTCAAAGACAGACCTCAATATCGGTCTTCAAGATTCAAGTTGGTGCCTTCAAATTCACACACAATGTACTCTGTTCTCTACATCAGTTCACTGATTAAAACTCAGCCTGACAATCTGAAAATTCTCTTTAGCAGCAGCCTTGTGCATCCTCTGCCATGTAGGAGCTTATGATAGGAGCTACTGAGATCTGACCTAGCTATAGGTCCTGCCTCTTCATAGCTCTGGCTGTCCTGGAACTCTGTAGATAAGGCTAGCCTAGAACTCCAATAAAACCCACCACACTCGGCCATTGGCTACAGGCCCTTGATTACTTTAGTGAAGGAGTTCTCCAGTATGGGTCTTTCAAGTATGGCGAAAGTAGTCTCCCACTCCCACAAGGGCCAGCCTCAGCAGCATTAAATATCCAGAGCCAGTTTGTTTCTAGTGAAGGCTTTGGGTCAAGACTTACAAGTACTAAAAATTTTTTTCCAAGCCACTTTGAAAAATCCTGTTTTCTACTTTGTAGTTCACCCTGATGTCTGGCACCTTCAAAACCATCTCATAACCAAAGGAAGGGTGTCATGTGTGGGCGTGTCAGGGGGAGGGAATGGGAGGAACAAGGGGCCAAGCACCAAAGAGCTCCATATAGGGCTTGCTCTCCAGTCAAGAGGTAGACTTTCTCCTTTTCAGAATCAACTATGGGGACAACTAGAATAAGGAATGAGAGTATCTGTACAGATACAGTGAATAGTCTGTTAAGTGGCAGAGCTAGAAAACTGAGTTCTGTCCTTCAGAAGTCACTACACACACACACACACACACACACACACACACACACACACTTTTGTCAACTTATTTGCTAAGAGCTCCTCCTTTTCTGATTCTATCACCACCTTGATAAAGTCATCTGCTCTGTTTGTTTGTTTGTTTGCGTGTGTGTGTGTGTGTGTGTGTGTGTGTGTGTGTGTGTGTGTGTTTTAAATTTGGACTGTCCTGGAACTAAGCTCCATGCCCCTGCTTCCCCAACACAAAGTCCACAAAAATGATTGCCACACAAGGACCACAACTACCTTTGAAATCTGCCCTGTGTTGCATTTCCAACTGTAGGGACTCTTGCGACCTACAGGTTCTAGGACTTTCGCATTGCAGCTGAAGTGCTGCTCCATCCTTGAAAACCAGGCTAAAAGATCCTGGTTCATATGATTAAGGAGGAACAGGAAGCGAAAGGGAAGTAAAAAGAGAATGTCAGCCTGGCGTGGTAGCCCACGCCTTTAATCCCAGCACTCGGGAGGCAGAGGCAGACGGATTTCTGAGTTCTAGGCCAGCCTGGTCTACAAAGTGAGTCCCAGGACAGCCAGGGCTATACAGAGAAACCCTGTCTCGAAAAATGAGAGAGAGAGAGAGAGAGAGAGAGAGAGAGAGAGAGAGAGAGAGAGAGAGAATGGTCCTCTGGCTCCTGAGGGTTTAGAATTTAAAGCCCTTCTTTGGTCTGGGACAAGGGTCTCTGGCCCTATTGGGTCATCAGTATAAACCAAGATTGAATAGTGTCTACATTTGCCCTACCTGCACCCTGGACTCTGGCAAGTTGATTTTCAGCGCCACCTCCTCCCTCATGAAGATGTCTGGGTATCGGGTCTTGGCAAACAGAGCTTCCAGAACGTCGAGCTGTGCCCTAGTGAATGTTGTCCTCTCCCTTCGCTGTTTCCTGGGGGTGGCTGCAGGACAAGAAGCCCAGGGCCCTTTAGGGTGGGGGAGCAGTTTCTCAGTCACAGGACTTTTGCTTCGGTCCTCAGACTCCCCGACCTCCCTCCTCTGACCTCCCTCCTCTCACCGCGTCCTTACCCACTATCCCCACCCCCTCCAGAGCCTCACAGGACACACGACCTCTCAATGTAGTGCGGTCCCCTCCACCCCGCGGTCCCCTCCAACCCCCCGCCCCCCCCCCCGGACGCCAGCTACAAATCACTTAAAGAACTAACAAAATATAACAAGGAGCCACAATTCCCATCCCCACGCCCAATTCTGGAAACGAACAAGCAAATTTAACAACCGCCAGATCACACATCACCAGAAAAGGCTGTCTAGTAAGTTAAAGGCTCTGCGAGGACCAAAGGTTCAGAATGACACAGCGAACGCGGAGCCAGTTCCCACGGTATTTTAACACCGCAGGGACCTTTGTTCTTTTATCTTTAAAATGGGACATAGTTCATATTTTTATGAGTTTTTGGTTGGGGGAAGGGAGGAATCTAACTAGAAAAGAAAATTGTCTGGCACCTGGAGGGAAGCCACACCTCTAAGGATTAAGGAAACAGGGCATCGACGTGCCGGAAGCCCCTGGCCAGGGAAAACTGGAAGGGACCGTAGGGGGGAGAATTCGGTTGCTCCCAGAGAAGTAATAGCTAGGAATTGGACGTGGAAAGGTACGCAAGAGCGTGCTCAAGTGACAAGGTCAACAACCTTCCACGACCTAGCCCAATGAATGTCGCCAAGCCACTCAAGTTAAGAATGGAGCGGTGTGATTCTGTTACTTCTGCAGAGCCCAGATTCGCCTCTTCCCAGCCTCTTGTTCCCTCTTGGGTCAGTAAAATGGTCAGTGGCACTCGGTAGTTTGGAGCCAAAGAAAATACATCGGAAACCCCGCCTTGAGCTTGAGTGAGGACAGCGCGCCCTCCAACCTCGGAGCTCCAGAGGGGCGGCCGTGGGGAAGGGCATTGAGAAGGCCGCGGACTCACTTACCGGGGTAGCCCACGGAGGGATGCAGCAAGTCCATACCCGAAGTGGTCAGACTCAGCCCATTGACTGCGTAAGGCGGTTGCTTTAGATAAGACATCATGCTAAGGTTGTTTGGAGGCGCAAAGTCGGCCCAAATTGGGGGGACCCAGCCGGACGGTCTCGATTCGCCTGGAGTGGACAGGGTCAGGGTCCTTGGTGGGTGGATTTGGAGTAACGGAACTAAGGGCAAAACAAACAAACAAACAGAAATGCTGGTTTACTGCTTGGGAGGGAGCAGCTTCCTCCACGTTCCAGCACTCACTAAAAAGAACCCGGGCGAGGCTGGGCAGAGGCTTTTAAAGGAGTTGCAGATGAGTCCCCCACCCCCGCCGTTTCCCCACCCCCCAGCAGCTCCAAAACTAGAGGGGATGGAGTGAGACCAGATAAACCTGTCTTCCCCACCCCCACCCTAAACTTAAAAAAAGAAAGAAAGAAAGAAAACCGACCCGAGGAAAGCAATTACAATCTGCCTTCCCCAAGAACAAAACCCCACGCCTCCAAATGCACGCTCTACATTCCTAACCCAACATTTGCATAGGACTCATTGGCTGGCACTAGCTAATTGTCTCAAACAAAACTTGATTGGGGCCATTTGCAGAGACAAAGAACTCTTTGGCTAAATAAATAATGCTGATAACAAAGCCCATTGGTGAGAAACAAAGAAACAATTCAAGAAATCTACCTCTTCCCAGACTGTTGCCTTTCCTTGGCAGAGGTTTTAATTATCTTAGCTGATTTTTTTTTAAATTATTATTACCACTTTCAACTGCTGTGAACCTAAAATGCAAACGCATTCAACATTTAAAACACCAACTTGCTGAACAACAAACTTGTGAAAACTGCCCAATCACTATTATCCCACATTTGAAGTCATTTCCAGTAATCATTTTCACCTAATTAGTAGTCCGGATAATTAGATTTCGAAGTAAGTAACAGATTTATTAGGGTTTTGGAGGAGCTTGATTATATGTGTCTAAAGAACTATAGCTAAACAAACAAGTATTTAACTTTTAAGCGACACCCATCAAATATTTAATTTAAGCATATTGAGGGGAAAAAAAAGTCTTTTCTTCAAGACTAGCACAGAGCTTTCCAGAAATGCTTAAGCTAGAATCCTAACTGAAGTAAAGTCAGATAAACTGCTGCCCCCACGTTTTGCAAGTTCAGAGGGGTGCATTCCTACAGCAAGCTGCTTCCATGTTTTTGATGTCAGGAGGCTGCAGATCTAGCGGGAAGCACATTTTCTTGGATTTTGGATTGGGGGGGGGGTGCAACAGGAGGTGCCTTTCCCATATATTTAGGTTTGAAGTTGATAAACATCTAAAGCAATGGAACTAACTGCACTTCTCTCTGCTTTTCAAATTTCCTACAATTTTGTAAGAAAAGGAGCTGGATGGGGGGAGAAAAAGATTCCTTTGCTGAATCCCCTCCCCCTCCCACCATCGATGTTAATACAGGCAGGCAATGTGTAAGGCTGGCTTTTATTTTCCAAAAATAAGGCACTTAAAGATCTCTCTCTCTCTCTCTCTCTCTCTCTCTGCTTTGAAACTTTGACACTGTGAAAAACTTCCTCAAAATGGCGGATGCAAGACTGAGTTCTCTGTCACTTCATAGAGAAAGTTCATTATGAAAAAATTAAGATCTTAGGTTTTCATATTTACCTTGCTTAAGAGACAAAGGCAGAAGCTTCACAAACAAAACTCAACAACTGTTATTTCTTCCTGATTTAAATTCAGAACACAAGACTTATTTCCCCACCCTAAAATGTGATTTTTATAAATGTCCTTCTAAAAGAACTGGATTATTAATGAGTAAAACTAGTTACATTTGCTAAAACATATTCTGTGTTCTTCCTTCCAAGATCTAGCTATTTGGGACTGTGAAAGTAAGATTCTTTAAAAACCCAGTTGTTCCTTATTTAAATACCCTCTAAAGAGGAATTCTTTGAAAATACACTCTTATTCTCTTGGACAATTCTGACCTGTTATATATGATGTTAAGATGGGCATGTATTTATTTACTAGTCTAGCTCTCACCCAATTAGATCGCCTAAACAGATCATTCTATAAAAGCAGCATGTTCCAGGATTAAAAAGCAGTAACAGAAAGTTTGGGGCGAGGTCCTTCTTGGAGAGTCAAAACTGCTTACTCAAAATGTCAGGGAAAACTATTTTCACTTTTCCTCCTGGAGATGTGGGCGGGAAGAGAGGGAGAGAGAGAGAGAGAGAGAGAGAGAGAGAGAGAGAGAGAGAGAGAGAGAGAGAGACCCAAACCAGGGTCACTTCTCCACAGCGAGCTTAGATAATAAACACGGCTAGATAAAAAAGACGGCTGCGGGGCCCTTCCACCTAACTTTCACCGCCTGCTAAGGATTCCATTCTAGCTTCCTCTCCACGCACAGGGCAAAGGAGGATGGGGGTGGGGACTCTTTCTAAGACACAAGAGTTAAGGTGACCGCTCTTGAGGCGAGATGGCTTCCGAGAGCTCATACCTAGGATCAAACAGCGGTAGCGCGGCGAGTCCCCGACTGCCCTCTCCTCCAGGAGCAAGCGACTGGGTCCGGCGTCCCTGCCCTGCAGCCAGGCAGATCAGCAGCTCTGATGCCCAAGCCCCCTCTCCACTGCCTGCACCGGCCTGCACAGCCTTATATCTAACGGTCAATTCGTGCAATCTGTCGCTTCCCCCTCCAAACAGCCCCCCCCGATGTTTTTTTCCCCTTCTTCCAAGAAGCCCATCTACCAGTTGCTGTGTCCTCGCTCAATAATAATTACCTCGTCCGAGAATTAATTATAATAAATGTTTTCTTGATAAACTAACGAGATAATCCGAGGGGCACACGTCCCTTAATTACAGGCCGTCGTGCTCAGCTCTGCTTCTCGTCCTGGCTGATTAATTTTCTGCATGATAGAAAGGAAACAAAACTTGGCGGACTGGCGACTCGGCCTGAGGTAGGGGAGAGGACCGAGAGCCGGAGGGAAGGAAGAAGGAGGTACGCGGGCATTTGGAAAACAGCCGGCGCTAGCCCCGCCAACACGAGTGAAAGTTTCTGACCTCGGGGAATCAATATCACCACCCGCGAGGGAGGGAGAAAGAAATGTGCCAAAGGGTTGCTCTTGACTATTAATCATAGTTCGAAGAAGCCCCGATGTTAGGTCTGGAAGGAGAGGCCTGGGTGTCTACCTTTCTCTGGGGGAGGAGTTTGCGTTCAACTCCACTCTAGTGCTAATAACTTTCGTTGGCCGGAAAAAGTCCCGAGGTGAACAGACGAAATCCTGACCCCCAAACTCTGGAATGGAGGGCAGTTTCCAAGGAAGAGCAACTCTCTCGGTCCCCTCCCCAAGTGGTCCACGAGGCTGGTCCTTCTTTCTCTCTCCATACACCCTTTTCCCTCCAAAGGACCAAATCGGCTCGGGGCTCTAAGGTTTTCAGATTTTCCAGTGAAATCGGACACTGGCTTTCACTCCCTTGAACGCATCAACACCGCCACTTCTTCAGAGTTTGCCGCGCGATCCGTCGCCCAGGCCGGGTGTCAGAGGGGACCTTCTAATAGTTCGTTTTGGGGGCAGGCCGAGAGCAGGGGCTGGACCTCGGCGAGCCCCTCCGTATAAGGTCAGCCTTGACCTACGACACTTCATTGTCCCCAAGCCAGAAAACGTAGTACAGAAGTGCTTAACGGGCCACGATGCTACTCCAGATACGGAACAACTGAGGATTCGAAGTCCTTCCTAGAGAGGGACTCGGGGGTCTCTGACCAGGAGCATCCAGGCGCCCACCCTCACGTCTGGCTGCCCTAGTTGCGCGCAGAGGCTGAAGCGCGCGTGCCCTGAACCACACTACGCACAGTCGCCTTTAAAACCTGTCCAACTAGCGGCCTCGGCCTGGCGATCTGGCCCAAGAGCCCCGACTTCAGTGTGCAGGGCCCGGGTTTGAGGGAACTGCACCCATAGGGCTGGAGAGGAGGAGAGTTGTAAAAGATTCAAGAGCCCTAGAGGCTTTGAGAAGAGGCGGAAAGCAGAAGGGCACTAGGTTTTTGGGAAAGAGGACGAGAAATAGGAGCTCAGGCGGCGCGGGAGTAACAAGACGCCAGCGCTGTCGCCTCCTCGGTTATCCGCCTGGGTTTCAGCCACCGTTGCAAACCGAGGAGTCTTGAGGCAGCCCGAGGCCCCCCGCCTATAATGGAGGAGCCGGCCTTCGGGCGCTCCGGCTTTCGGAAGCGCCCAACTAATTATCTTTGTTTTAATTTACCAACCTAGGTACATTACACAAGCATAATTTTGTCATGGATTCTAAAAAACGCCGTTGGAACCAAGCCTAAGGACTCCGGCTAAATCTAGGGGCCAAATGCAAAGCTCGCGAGGAGAAGCCATGAGTAGCGTGGGCATAAGAACAAAACCCCTCCCCAACTCCCAGATTAGACTCCTAGGATTTCTGCGACGTTCTTCGGTAGCAGCAGCGACCCCCAGGAGCAAGCGCTCTCGCTCCCTCCCACTTCCTCCCTCTTCTACAGATCGTCAAATTTTTTCCTAATGGTCATTATTTCGTCTCAAAATTCTCATTAGAAAAATAAAATACATCATCCTCCCGCCCCCCAAGGAAGTTCCACGTCCGCAGAGTTGCACGTTGGAGGTGCGGAGGTCACTGCGGACTGGGGCAACACAAAGATATCTCTATAGACAAGACAGACGGACACTTACCTTACAGCAGCATTGGACGTTATAAAAGAAAAAAAAATCAAATTATCCTTCAAAATTCCAAATAGCCAGCTATCCTAAAAGAAATCAAGAGCATTCAGTTAAAAACCTTGTAGTCTTCACCTTTCCATAAAAAGCCAAACATAACCAGAAAAAAAATTAAAAGAAAACATAAAATGAAGTGGCCAGAGTTGTAAACAAGCTTGTGTCCGTCTACGATACATACAAAGTAGATGTGGCGACTGAGCTCCTTTAGCGATTTTTATTTTTTAGTAGCAGTGGAGGCTGAGTTGGAGCTGAGGAAGGTTCCGCTCTCAGGGAGATTTGCTGAGAAAGCGCCTCTCTGGCAACTTTTTGACGCAAACTCTCCAACCAATGGCAGGGAGAGAATGATTGACACATCTAAGCCAGAGGGAAAATAATAAAAACACACAACAGGGGGAGGAAAACAGGCCGCTGCTGCACGGGGGGAAGAGCAGGCAACAAATCCAGGCCTCCGACACTACCAGAACGATCTTTAAAACACTGGGCTACGCTTAAAATATACATTATGGGCCCAAGCATGTGAACTAATTGTATAATTAAAATGATGGACAGGAAGGCCTCCCTCTTCGGTCTTTTCTACTTCCTTTATACCCTTTCTTATCCTCCTTTTCTTTTTTTGTTTTTATTTTAGAGAAAGGACACTAAACAACATAAAGCAGGAAAATATTGAAGTCAAAGCTAGGGGAAGGAGGGAGGGGGTAGTACCCGGTTTTCGATTTCTAACGCTAGCAAAGAATGTGTGGGTCTGAGGCAGAACTCAAACCCAGGCACAGGCTTAAAAACAGGGCTATGTCCTCTTAAAGAGGACCAGAAGGCGCTGAGGGAAAAATGGGTGAAGGCAGACGGAGGCTGGAGCTGAGTTGGGAATATGCAGTGTAGACAGAGAGAGATTCACAGGGCTATGGACTGTCTGAAAACCCCAGCGTCCTTGCTGGCTGTTATTTTACCCCGTAGAATAACCCCTGGTCTCTGGAGTTCTGGGTTTCCAGGCACGGTTTTTCTATTTGATAAGCACAGAGCAAGAAAAAAAAGAAAACGTGAGCTCCTAAGTCTACCGCCAGGGCAGATTTCGGGCCAAAGGAGTGGGTTCCTCAAATCTCTCCGGCTGAGTATGAGGTGACAAAAAGCCCCCAGTAGAAACAGTTTGTGCTTAAGAACAAACTCCTGGTGCTTCAGGCCTGGGAGTTACTAGGGATGGAGGCGCCCTAGTCAGAGGCCGAAACTCGAGAGCTGGGATGCTGCACGGTCAACCAACTCAACTTCTCCAGGTCCAGACTGTTTTCACAAGGACCAGAGTTTTCTAGAAGAGCAGAAACACACTGGGCAGAATATTAGAGGACGGGAGGGGGCGGGGGCAGAGGGGCAAACGCTACTGCTGAGTGTGTGAATGGAAGATGGGGTGGGGGGAAAGGACAGCTTTCCCCTCACAACTCCCAATGCAGAAGGAAACACACACACACACAAAAAAAACAAAACGAAAAAACCCACCCCTCCCTCACTACCTCAGTCACCGCCACCACTGCTAGTGGGCCCAAAGAAACAGCTCGTTGCCTTTAATTTGGGGACCTATGTTAATGAAGTTGGTAATTAATTCGTCGCTTTGTTGTCGGTTCTTATACTGTATGTGTAATCAAATGTGGCCGTCCTTGGGATTTACAGCAATTAGCGAATTACGGGAGTGCGCACGAGGCTGCAAGTTCTCGGCAGCCCGGCTGGGCTCGGCTCCGGCCTAAGGCTGGGCACTCCGCTGCCGCTGCAGACTTGCAGGTGTGTCCTAAGAACCTTGGGGTCCTGGAGGCTCCACAAACCCTGGAGCGCCTCCAGGTTTGCCCAGTTCTTCCTGGCTCCTCCGTAGCTGTTCCAGTCCGAAGGAAACTCCTGGCTGCCGCGTTCCCTGGAGCCACGACTTTGTGGGGCCTAGGCTAGGGGGGAGGGTGAGTACGGACCTTTCCTTGTTACCCCGCCCCCACTGTGCAGAAACACCTGGCGACTGTCCCCAAGGCCTTTCATTTAGGAGAGGTAAACAAATGTTCCAGGCAATTGTCCCGCGTGGCCCGGGCTATGGGAAGCAGGTCCTGGATCTTGGTCCGAGCCATCATGCTTTGTATGATGGAAGGGCAAATCCACGCGAATCTCTTGAAAAAGAGGTTATTTCCCACCCCGAGAAAAGAGTTTGATCTTAATGATGTTGAAAGCATCAAAGAGCGAGAAAGAAAAAGAAAAAAAAAAGACCATTGTGGATGTAGGGGAGCAAGACCTTGGGGGCAGTGGAGGTGGGGTGCGGTAACGAATTTGAGCGAGGGCTTGTGAGTCACTCAAAGTAAGTGAAAAATCCAGAGAGAAAGCGATCCATCTGCAGTAGCGTCCAGAGACGTTAGGAACCTCTCAAGGCCCGGGTAAAGGTTTGGGGTGTCGTCCTGAGACGACCCAGAGCAGCAAAACCTCCCAGAAAATTCCGGAGTGCTATAGACAGTGGAGTGTTTCTGTTAGATACAGCGTGGGAGGGCTTTCCCCTTCAGCGGCTGGCAGCGCACAGCCCTCGCTTCTCCTTTGCCCTCTAGTCTAATAACTTCGCAGAAATACAGGGCCAATAAACCACCAGTTGGAAAATGGACAGTGTTAAATAAACAAGGGTCTCTTTAAAATTCTCATCCACTTCAGATGTCTAAAGTAAGATCGTGATGATTTTGTCACGGTTTGGTAAATTTACCCCTTTAAGAGGCTTTTCATAAATCCCAGAACACACCTTCAGCCAGATTTGAATATAGATTTAGGTTTTAAAACCCAGAAGCTGGAAACACTGCTTTATCAAAGAGAATTTCCCTTTAGCTTAGCAGTGTGATGCAGCTCTCCAAAGATTGGATCTGAAAGAGAGAGAGAGAGAGAGACACACACACACACACACACACACAGGAGGAGAAAGAGAGCCAGAGACAGAGATGTAGACAAGGGAGGGAAGGGAAAAAAGACTTTTCTTTTTTTCTTTCTAGAGGAATTCTGCCCAGACTCTCCAGCAGTTGGTAGCAGGCAAGCTTTCTCCTGTGTCGCCTGGAAAAGTTGCAAAATTACTCTTCACCTGTAAGAACATGCATTTTATCTTCCAGTCTCTTCTTGTCAATTTGGAAATTGCAGACAGCTCGGCTCAGGTACGGTTTCCACAAACCCTATTCTAGGTCAGGACAAAAGCCACTGGCTTTGGGAGAAGGGGGGTGGAGAGGGTGGGCTGCTTCACAGAAACCTTTAGAAGCTTGATGGGAGAAAAAGAGTCCTTGGATGGAAACAACTCTTGATTTTCAGTAAGTTCTTGAGTCTCCAATATACTACCTCGCCATTCATTGAATTTCTTTTACCCAGAGTTTAACTTTTCTCCCATTTAGAAAACAAAAAAACATTTCCTATGAAGCTGACTTAAGGTAGCGTGGTTGTGTTTCTCAACAATTCTCATTAACTAGTGGGTGGGTTTTAATGGCCGTGTGTACGATTACTTTGCTAGGCTGGTGAGATATGAAGGTTCGGAAGCTAAGTGAAGAAGTAGCAGCATACAGGGCACCAAGTTATTTGTCAAGGCTTGTATGTGATTCCCGCGTTATGGTTGATATTCATGTTTTGAAATCTGGATTTATGTATATCACTAACTGGGCTGATTTTTCTCCATTCAAAATGCCAAGCTAGTTTAAAATATTCCAAAGTTTCCTCCAAGTTTATTAACTATGGGAATGGATGGGGGGAGGGGAGAACCATCTCTGGAGTCTTCCAGGCTAATTAAAAAAAAGAAGAAGAAGAAGAAGAAAACCCATATCCCACAAGAGCACAGTGGGGGTCGGGGAGGGGGGAGTTAGACTCCCTGGACACTAACTTCCGAAATATGAAGATTAATTTCAAATCTTTTCAGCAATTCAGTGGACAGTGTGTGGGGAAGGGGGTGACCACATTTTGCATGAGAATCACCACCTATTAAAAAGAAGTAATTCTTCACTAGTTTTTTTTTTTTTAGAAATGACTTTATTTTGAAACTTGCCAAGCTTAATTCTGATCATTTCTTAACGGGATTTAAGACAGTGTGGGCAGGGTGTGTGGGGGGTGCAAAGCAGCAGACCACTTATGAATTAAGCGTGGGTCACTCAGTTCCTGTATTTTAGTTGCTTCAGAAAAGAGGGTGGAGGAAAAAGAAATCACTTCAAAGATAGGATTGTGCTGTCTTGATAAAAGAGCAGGAGGCAAATTCCAAATTGAAAAAAAAAAGAGGGGGAAAGAGGAGTAGCACGTTGTTCCGGAATGAACCGGATTAAGACTGTGCGACAAGTGGGAGATGTGGGCTGTGAGACATTTATGAGCAGAATGTGAGCTTGGAGCTATTTGACTCTCCCTGTCCTAGGGACTGTCCCTGTCCCAGGGAGTGTGAAGACCAAGGATAGGGTGTATACAGGGCAGGGTTAGGTTAGGTTAGAGGGAGAATAAAGGCTTGTGTGTGAGTGTGGAAGATTGTGTGTGTGTGTGTGTGTGTGTGTGTGTGTGTGTGTGTGTGTGTGTGGAGAGAGAGAGAGAGAGAGAGAGAGAGAGAGAGAGAGAGAGAGAGATTGGATAGATTGGTAGAGGACAGTAGCAGCCAGTTTACATAATTTTCAGCTGGTCTTAAAGTTTCCTTGAAATCAATTGTAATGCAGGCAGCAGTCCTGCGCTATAGAGCTGATGCAAAACAACCATTACTCTCCAATATCTTGCCTGTTTGCAAACTTCATTTAAAATCGGGGGAAAAAAGACCCAGGAATGGTTTTGTAAGAAAGGAAGGGGGAAAAAAAGAAGAAGAAGAAAAGAGAACCATGGTGAAGCTTTAAACCAGTTTGGATAAAACTCTAATCTTTTATTTGTAACCTTTTACAAAGCTTTATTTCCCGCATATGAAAAGCTTCTTTCATACAGGCATGGCAGACGTTTTCTTTGGATTTTTAATTAGAGCCCATCAATTGTAGCCATATTTAAGAATCAATATAAAGTAATCCTTCGAGATGGGATAAGGTTTTAATCGAAAATCTAATTTCCCACTCTTTGCAGATCATTTTAAGGAGCTAGTTGATTAAAAAAAGTTCAATATTTAAAAGGCATAACACCCCAAACCTGGAAAAGATCATGTGTGCAAGAAACCACTGAGGCTGTCTTACAAAGAAAACCCTGCTGCTATCAGGAACTTCCTTCTACTTCGAAGAATTTGACGCATTTCTTTGGTGTATTTTTTTTTCCTCTCACATGCTATTCTCAATGTGGCTCCTATCAGAGTTTTCATATTGAATGAGGGAGAGACTTATTTGAAACACTATTCCACACACAAAATAATAATAATAATAACCTAATTTTAAAAATCAACTAAGAACACATAGCTCTTGATAGATCCTTTTCAATGCATGTTCTCCAGCTTGGAGATTAGTAAATGACTGACCCACTTTTCATTTTCCATGGATCCAAACTTTTGCACCTTTGCATCCATGAAAGTGACTGTCCAGTTCATGTTAAAACTTAGAGTTTACAACTTTGCCACTTTTAAGGTTGTAGAACAGTGGAGAATTTGCTTGTTGCAAAAGCGTGGACTTTTAAGCAGTCCCACCATGGTTACTGGCTTTCAATTTGCCTTTAAGGGAGGGGGGGGGTCAAGGATGGAAAGAAGGATGAGGGGTAGAAAACAGAAACAAGGTGTAGGACACAGTGCAAGCACTTTGCTGGTGGGTGCTGGAGCTGAAGAGTCCGGGGGAAGGGCTATAAGGCCTTCTGAAGTGCAGAGAGCATTTCAGTTGTCAGCTGCAGTTTGAAAACTCATCGGTAAACTGGTACCGCCCCCGCCCCCATCCCCGAAGTTTATAGAGGTATTTTCAGACAGCCGCTGTACTCGCTTTGTTTGATCTACTGTAAGTGCATCTGCAAAAATGCGCAAATAAATAAACTCATCGTATTTGCTTTTACAAATGTGAAAGCAGTGGGCTTGGAAATGTTTGCTAGCCATGTTTTCCTTGTATCTGCAGAGATTTCAATTTATTTAAAAGCCTGCTGATTAACGCAGTACATCTTCGCACCAATTTTATGGAGTATTTTATCCATAATCGCGTCTAATGAAAAACTGGGATTCTCCTTCTTTTTCTTTCATTCTTTTTTTGGGGAGGGGGTAGGGGAAAATATAATGCATCTTCATTAGCAAAATTGACTGCTGTGCTCACGACAGTTCTTAATTGAAAAGGCAACCTTATTTTAATGGTGTGGTTGGGGAAGAAGATTACATACTTTATACAAACACAAAGACAATTAATAATGAGAAGCAAGCGGCTGCCATTAACTCTAATGCAGTCGCATCAGAGTCCGGGGAGAAGGGCTCCTACCTGAGTCACTCGGTACAAACTCCCCCGGCTCCCTCCTTCCCCACTTCACCCATCCCTTACTTGGGGGTTCTTAAGGTGCACGGCCTAGGCTCGGCTTCAGTCTGGAGGGGACTTTCTAGCTTGTGTGGCGCGGCGGCGGGAGCCCCTGACCGTGTGTCTCAGGGTCTGGGGCAACGCTGATGGGACAGAGACACTCGGGTGCCCGAGCGTGGCGCAAAACTCGCGCCAGCGCGCAGAGCTGGGTAAGGACGGCTCCAGCCCCGTTGAGTTGCAGGATTTGGGGGGCCCAGAGCCACCTGATACACTTTGAGAAGTTTAACCAAGTAGGCTGGGCGGCCTTCTGAGTGGAAAAGTTACCGGGATGTGTGTGTGTGTGGAATTTGGCCACCCGAGATCGTGTTGGGCAAGAACAGTGTGAAAGGCACTAGAACCCCCGGTCAAAGCAGCAAGTTTTGCTCCCAGGCATGGGGAGCAAAGCATACGTGTGCGTGTGGCTCTCCATGTCTGTTTGGGCGCTCGCGGTGGCGCGTGGGTTTCTCCGGAGGGGCGGGGTCGCGACCTGTCCTAGACCCTGGCATGGAGACCCATTCTGAGCGTTGCCTTCCTGGACGAAAGGAAGCCTACTGAGAACTCGCACCCGGAGCGGAGTCGATGGGCCCTCCCTGAGCCAGAGCTGCAAGGCAACCCGGGCTGGAGAGTTTGGCGTGGAGCAAACACCACTCTAAGTGTGGGGACAGAGCCCGCAGCCACCGGCATTCCAGAATGAGGAATTCGAGAAGTCGAACTGTCTTTCCAGTCCCCGGGCCTCTGGGCCCGGTACAGGGTAGGGACAGGGCAGGCTCTGAATATGCGTTCTCTGGAGACCCTTCCTGCCTAGGGATCTACAGAACTAGCCCAGCCCAGTCCAGCCCCAAGTTCTTTTTCCAGTCCAGCCTCCCAGTCCAGGCTTAGGCAGCTGAGAAAGGGGGGGAGTCCATCTGTGACGCACTCCCCCCCCAACTTCCGCCTTTGTCCCAATGGAGACCAGGGCTCAGCTTCAGACCACAGGAGCAGCCAGGAGTGAGCACTGTCCTAACCAAGAGTCTGCTGGGTAGCCTGTGTCTTCAGCGGCAGTCCGAGGCTTCTGGCTTCCAGCAGCCACTTGCAGTGAAGGGGAGAGGTGCAGTGAAGGGGAGAGGTTTATGCCTGGGATGGGGCTCAAGTGTCTGGGAGAGAAAGGTAGGATTCAAACAGCCCTCTGAAGCTGCCCTGGGGCACTGGTACACATCCAGAAGGAAGGGACCACTCTCTAAGGACTAACTGGATATATCCCCTTTCCTTGAAGGGAAACGTCACAGGAGTTTTACTATTAAGTACTGCTGTTCTGTGTCCCTCAGTTCACCGAGTCCCACTTTCCCCTCTTCTGGTTTCTGGCGTTGCACCTTGCTGCAGACTTCTTTTTGGCCATGGGTTGGGGATCTTCTGAAAGCTTCTAAGGAGCTGGTGTGTGTCTGGTCCTGTCCCTCACCTCCCCAACCCCCCACACTCCAACACACACACACACACACACACACACACACACACACGCCCCAAACCACTATGCCACCTCTTCAGACCAGGCAAGTGGGATTCAGCATTGTCACCAGATTTGCCTGAAAGCCTATTATCAGCTACATAGGAACCTTTCGCCACCTTCCCCACCTCGGGTCCAGGAGCAGCCTATCCTCCCTGCATAATGTATCCAAAGCTTTCCTGCACCCTTTCAAAGTCCTCTTTCACGTGGCTCAAGTTAAAGGCATCCTACTTGTCAACCAAGCCCAAGAGTGTGCTTTGGAGGAGGCCATGTGAGTCAGCTGGGTATTAAAGAGGGAGCTAGGTGCCCTAGATTAGAGAGCAATGGTTGTCTTTTGGTGGACAGTTTTCAACCCTGAGAGTTATTTAACCAACAACCTAAGTGCAATAACAGACTCTTATATTTGTGAACCTGTTCTTAGCATTTATCCTATGGATGCTTGAAGGCAACTTTATTAATATGTGTCTGACTTTGGATAGCTACTCAATCATGACATCTCTAAATAATTTCTTACATGCCATTTAAGCTTAGTTCAGCAACAGACAGCAACTCGTAGCCAAAATGGCAGTTTTCTGGCCGCTTACTCAACTAATGAACAAGCAAAAAAGTGAAAGATATAATTGCTTCCAGTCCAGCTCCTGAACATGAACATTAGAGGCATGAGTTCAAGCAAAGTGTAGATGATGTATTTTGGATAAGTCTTAGAAAAGCAGCTTCCTTTTGAGTCCTCTTGTGTTGATGCACAAAACAGGCCAGAGAAGTGCAGAAGAAAGAGGCTGGTCTGGGGATACTTAGTGTGGATGGGACGTTGGGCCTTCGTTTGTACCTGTGTTTTTTTTTTTTTTGTTTTTCGAGACAGGGTTTCTCTGTGTAGCCCTGGCTGTCCTGGAACTCACTTTGTAGACCAGGCTGGCCTCGAACTCAGAAATCCGCCTGCCTCTGCCTCCCGAGTGCTGGGATTAAAGGCGTGCGCCACCACCGCCCGGCTTGTACCTGTGTTTTAACAACAAAACAGAAGTAGCAAAGGCCTGGATGTAAGTGTCCCTTACAAAGAGACAGTCTGTGGACATGACTTTTTTCTATGATAAATCAAATGATCCATCCCATTACGCTCAAGAGTTAAGAAGTATGTTTAGCTGAGTGTGATGGCGCATGCCTTTAATCCCAGCACTTGGGAGGCAGAGGCAGGCAGATTTCTGAGTTCAAGGCCAGCCTGGTCTACAAAGTGAGTTCCAGGACAGCTAGGGCTATGCAGAGAAACCCTATCTTGAGGGAAAAAAAAAGAAGTATGCTTAAATGTTTTGGTGGTTGGCTCTGTGTGGACATAATTTTGGTCAATGGTAGACTTTGAATGATGTCCCAAAAACTTAACACTTGAATTCACAACAATTTTTTTTGGCCTCCCTAGTACTGGGATCACATACAAGGATTACTTATGACGCCACAACATCTTCACTATATTATTTTTACAAAATTGTGTGGGTGTGTTTGTGTGGTATGTTTATATAGGCACACATGTGCCATGTATGTAGGTCAGGCAACCACTTTATGGGAGTTGGTTCTCTGCTTCTATCATATGGGTTGTCAGGCTTGGCAGCGTATTTTTACTTTCTGATCTGCCTTGCTAACCCTCCATAAAGTCTTTAAATGTGATTGAGTACTTGGTTCAATAACAAATTTATTCACACTTGCTAGATTGAATATATTTTGTTTTCATATGTAACAATTTCCACTGAAGTCTCTGATGTATCTAAAGATCATGATTATCAATCCAAAAAGTCCCCAAAGCTTGTGCCTGCACACACACACACACACACACACACACACACACACACACACACACATACATGTATATGTATATTTTAAAGTGGGTTACAACATGAATTCACATTTATCCAACAAGCATAACTGGGAGCCTGTGTATTAGGTAACTGTCAAGAATCACTTGTTATTTTTTTTTTCACTGCTATGAACTGAACTCAGAGCCCTGTGCTTGCCAGCACTAACCCCTATTTCAAGAATTAATAAAGTTTACAGACATTATAAGGCTCAGGTCAGGGAAACTGTTATATTGTTTTGTTTTGTTTTCTTGTTGCAAAAAAAGCAGTTGTCATAATACATATTTGATCTAAAATTCTATATTATCTCTTTTCTTCTAGATGAAACAATAAGGTTTGTATGTTGTTTAAGGTTATAAGGACCCATACTGTTCTCTCACAGCAGGGTTCCCAGGGGAAGCTGAGGAGGTTGATAACAGAAATTCAGGAAAGTACCTGACTTTTACTCTGAAAATTTGATGTGTTTTAAGAACTGAAGTCAGGGGCAACTGAATATGTATGTGTTCAGAGAGACTGTGTGCTTCTGAGCAAAAGGTCTTTGTTGTTAAATCTTTTGTTTTTGTTTGGTTCTTTGACTGGTTATTTGATTGGTTGGTGTGGTGTGGTGTGGTGTGGTTTGGTTTGGTTTGGTTTGGTTTGGTAGGTACTAAAAACAAATCTTAGATTTAACTGTGTGTTTTTTTAGGCCGTTATGGATCCGATATATGTCTGTACTACCATTATAGTCTTATTTCTAAAAAGAATGGGAAAAAAGTATTCAAAATAATAACAACTGTGATTTTCTAAAATTCCCTGTCTCAGTTAAAAATGGTCATTACATATTTACTTGTTTGGGACCATTTTAGCTTCAAATACTTGACAATTTTGGAAACTGATAAGTTTTATTTCCTTTTACATTTAGAATTTCCTATGTAACAACCAACTTATATTCAGACATAGTTTTTCTTATCAAGATCCTTCTCCTTTCTGTTTCCTTTGCTTCTTGTCTATAAAACAGATAAGAGGACAATTATTGCTTCACAGGTTGGAGCTATTGAATATGGTGATTAAGTGACAGATTTAAGTAAAGTCTCTGTAGAAGTGGCCAATGTTATAATGCCTTTTTTTTTTCCTTGTGAAATCTGGGGGGCGGGGATTAAATACTTTCCTGTCTAAAGCAATCATGCTGGCCTATAGTCCTGCACCCCCTCGAGCTTGAATCGTGTCCTCACTGGTTGCATTGTCTTTTGGTCACAGCACCCAAGAATAGTCTGTGGGCTGCAGGGGAGTCATTGATTAATACTCTTTATGCAAATTATTCAGAAGGCTGAGGGGGTTTTGTTTGTCTGTTCTGGAAGTATCCAAAACAACAACAAAAAACCCAAACAAACAAAAACAAAACCACCACCAACAATAACAACACAACCCTCATTATTTATGTTCTAATTTTAGCCTTAAGTTTCCTTCATAGCCAAGAGGGTTTGAGAGCTCCTTGGTTCTAGACTTGGTTCATGCTTTTTCCAAGAGTTACATGGATCCCTTTACTAAACCCCTATGGTCTTACACCACCTTACCTTAACAGCTTAAATTGCACAATCATCAGAAAGCAAGAGGAAATTTTCCTTGATTTAGGCAGATATTTATATTATAAATACCAGTTTATCAAATTTAACTGGCAAAGGCATCTACTGGAAGTAAAGATGGTAAAAAACACAGCCTTAAAATATTCAGGACTGAGACTAGAACATTAATTTATGATTCTCATTGCGGGTGGGGTATTAACTAGCAAGCTCTGCCTGCTGATGCCAGGATGCTTGCCTGTTTTTGTACTTCTGTAAGGGATGTAAGCAGTGCAAAGGAATACTTACTACAGTGCGACAAGAACGATGGAAAGAACCACCAGGCTTCTGATGCCCAAAAGATATCCAAAAAAAGATAGTGAAATGAAAACGGAGACAAGAATCCAGACCCTCCGTCAGCAGCCATACCCTGTGACAGACCCAGAGGCAACTCTAAAGCCACCAGGGCAACTGCCTGTTCAGTTTGCCAAAGAGCCAGATGCTGAAGCTTGGAAGAATCTCTTCCCCAGCTTGATGTCTGGGTCCTGTGATTGCCATCCAGAGAACAGTGGTGGGGCATGCTGGGATGAAGGCAACTCCAGCCCCAGCATCCACTACAGTGGCTTCTTTCCTGTTTTTAAGGGTGATTTTAAATTAAGTTAAGTTGGAAAAGTCACATTTTGTCTTCCAAATTTTAAAAGGAAAAAAATGGAGGTTATAGTACAAATCAAAGCCATGCATTTAAAGCTGTGGGTCCTCTAAAAACTTAATGTTGCTTATGGGTTGTATTTAATTATCCCACAAGGATAATTTAGAGGAAACAAAAGACTATCAACACCTACTAACCCCCATAGTGTTGAGGTAAATATCACGACATTCTAGAGGAACGGTAGAACATATGCTACATGATTCATCATATACAATATGACCGCTTTAAGTAATTTTGTTTAAGGAAAACTAGCAGTGAAATGTTTAACATTATTTTCACAATAATATATTTTGGTTGTGGGAGCCATTCAATATTATTTTAGATTTTTTTTTAAAGCCACTAAGAAAAATTGATTAGTGACAAGGAAAGAAAGCGAGCATGGCTAGTCAGTGTGTCACACACACATGAAGTGTCTCCTTTTCTGAACCCATGTTAGTGTCTGCTGGGTTGTAGCAGGGCATATAATAGCTGCTATCTTTGAGTCATTTGGTTCACTTCAACTAATGAATGTAATTTGATCCCGGTCTACAACAATCAAAATCTATACTCTTTTCATGTAATCTTTTATTTATTTATTTATTTATTTATTTATTTATTTATTTATTCTAATTATAGGAATTTCTTCCCTGAATATCACCCAACTTTATCTAAGAGGCTGGTAGTAGGGCCGGAGTGCCATAGTGAATGTGTGATTTCTTTAATCATTGTGATCAATGTGAATCATGGCATGCAGAGGAAAGCCCTCTACATCAGAGAACTACCAGACCGAACTAACAGGAGGGTAGTGGCAGACAATCGTGATGATAGGAAAAAGATGACAGATAAAATATTACTAGCACTGTAAAAATGAAATTATAACCAATATATAAATAGTATCACTAATTTAGATAAAAAAACCTTCCTCATTCATTTATTGTCAAATTTCTTCATGTTTCATGTTTGAGATCATATAACCAACACATAAAAATATTTAACAGTTTTCTCTTTCTTTCTTTCTTTCTTTCTTTCTTTCTTTCTTTCTTTCTTTTTTGTTTTGTTTTTTCGAGACAGGGTTTCTCTGTGTAGCCCTGGCTGTCCTGGAACTCACTTTGTAGACCAGGCTGGCCTTGAAGTCAGAAATCCACCTGCCTCTGCCTCCCGAGTGCTGGGATTAAAGGCGTGCACCACCACCGCCCAGCAACAGTTTTCTTTTAAAAATAGTTTTATTAAATCTTTGTGAATTTATTTTCCTTCCTTCCTTCCTTCCTTCCTTCCTTCCTTCCTTCCTTCCTTCCTTCCTTCCTTCTTTCCTTCCTTCCTTCCTTTCTTCCTTTTTTTTTTGTTTTTTGTTTTTTTGAGATGAGGTTTTGTCCAGCCCTGGCTGTCCTGGAACTCTCTCTATAAACTAGGCTGGCCTCAAACTCAGAGATCTGCCTACCTCTGCCTCTGTTCCAGGGGCTCAAAGAAGAAAGCTATAAGCCAAAGATGATCATTCTATCCTGTTTTCTGTTTATTTTTTGTTTAGTGTGTGTGTGTGTGTGTGTGTATGAGTTCGAGACCAGCTTGGTCTATACTGTGAGTTCCAGGACAGCCAGGGCTACACAGAGAAACCCTGTCTTGAAAATGCTATGCAGAGAAACCTGTCTGAAAGAAAACAAAAAGCAATGCAAAAAAGACTTCAGAACTATTGAGTTGGAGTGAACTTGTGTATACTAAAAAGTTATGAATCTCACTGTGGAATGCTATGGCCTGAATGTTTGTATTTCCCCCTAAAATATAGATATTGACATCATAGCCCCTAAGATGATAGTATCGTGATTTGGGACCTTTGGGAGGTGACCACATCATGAAGGCACAACTTTCAGGGGTGAAGTCAGTGACTCTGTAACAACATAGCAAAGAGGCTTTGGTGTCGTTTCTCTGCAGCCTGTGTGAGCACAGTCAGACTCAGGCC
This sequence comes from Mus minutoides, assembly GCA_902729485.2. NCBI lineage: Eukaryota > Metazoa > Chordata > Mammalia > Rodentia > Muridae > Mus > Mus minutoides. Next base: position 35,596 of record CACVCL010029174.1, on the reverse strand, counting down.
AGGAGCAGCCCTCACTGCATAGCAGCTGCCTCAAGCTTAGACTGTCCAGTCTCTAGAGTGGTAAGAAGGGACTTTCTGTTGTTTTTAAGCCACCCAGTTTGTAGTATTTTGTTACAGTAGCCTGAGTACACCACAACAAGCAGTAAGATGTGTGGTTCATTTTCATTTATGCCTTTTATATTTGGTTTCATTCTCAAACTCAATGTTGCCTATGTCCAAGGAAGCAGAAGAAAAATTAAAATTTTTTTAATCTTCTTTCCTCTGCCATTGAAGTCCACTCTTTAATATACATGTTTAATGAGTTCACTTCTACTGAAACAATATCAGAATATATTTACCAGAAAAACATGCAGTAAGATATATTTATGCAGTCAGATGGTGTTGACACTTGCCTTCAGATCAGGTATTCGGGAGGCAGAGGCAGGTGGGTCTCTGTGAGTTTGAGGCCAACCTGGTCTAGAGAGTGAGTCCTAAGAATGCCAAGGCTACATAGAGAAACCCTGTCTTGAAAGAAAGAAAGAAAGAGAGAGAGAGAGAGAGAGAGAGAGAGAGAGGAAGGAAGGAAGGAAGGAAGGAAGGAAGGAAGGAAGGAAGGAAGGAAGGAAGGAAGGAAGGAAGGAAGAAAAATTCTTTGCTCAATTTACTCTTAAAAAAGATTTAGGTTGCTTAATAGGACTTATAATAGTCAAATGAACTTTAAAGTTTCTTAGTATCAAGGTAATAGTTATCATTAATAGATTAAAAATGCAAGCCTTTTTTATTTAAAGACATATGGGCCTGTGACCAGGTGTGGTTGTGCATGCCTTTAATGCCAGCGCTTGAGAGGTTGATCAGTTAAATGCTAGTTTGGTTTCTGTAGGGAGCTCTAGACAGCCAGAGATATATAAAAAGACTTTATATAAAAAGAAAATAACAAAACAAAACAAGTAAATCTCAAATAAGTAACAATAACAACAGAAGCCAAATGAACAAAACTCCAGGGTCTCCAATGTAGGCTAACCTTGAACTCCTGATCCTGCTGCATCCATCAGTCTAAGAAGTGCTGGGATTAAAGGCATGAACCACAACATCTGGTTAAAATTTGTATTTATCTATATTTACATGAATATCAGTTTCCCATAATTTTAAAGACTTCATAAGATTTTAAACGTTTAAATTCTAATTTAAGCTACGTCATGGCTTTACAATAAGTTATAACAACAAAGTATTTTTATTCATTTACTTGGCATGGAGTTTGCCCTGTTAAGGTAGGTCTCTCTCTCTCTCTCTCTCTCTCTCTCTCTCTCTCTCTCTCTGTGTGTGTGTGTGTGTGTGTGTGTGTGTGTGTGACTCACAAGGGTCAGAGAGTTGGCTCAATGGATAAAAGTGGTTGGCCTAGAGCCTGACCATATGCACACTCACAAACACACACATATATATACACACACATATACACATGCACACACACATGACACACATTAAATAAATACATACATGCATTTTAATAAAAAGGTTCCTAAGGAAAAGAGCCAGACATGGTAATGATCAGCTTTAATTCCAGCCCTGGAGAGGCAGTAGTAGTGGACCTCTGAGTTCAAGGCCAACCTGTTTTACATACCAAGTTCCAGGCCAGCCAGCAATATATAGTAAGAGCTTGTGTAGAAAAACAAAAACACAAAATTGTTTAGGAAAGACTGAAGAAAATATATCCTGCCTTAAGTCATCAAAACAGTCTTTATCATACTATGCTCAAAATTCACTAAAAATTCTATATTTGAGGTAGGGAAAATGAATTTGGAAATTCTTACATTTTATTCTGAACAAATAAAAACTTGGTTATTCTCATTGGCATAAAGTCTCAGATAAGAACGAATACAACATACAGAATCTTTGTGACCGACCACGATGACACAGATCTATTAGCAACATAAAATTTATGTATTTGTCTGCAGACATGGGACATGTTAGCAATTTGTCAAAAGCTGAGTTTTTATAGGTAGTGAAATGGTAATATGGGTTAGAGAGTGCTGCGTATTGTGTGCTTATCGATGATGCTATCCTAAGTCTTAAAAATTATATGGATTTCTTTAAACATACTTAGTTTTACTATGATTTTTAGTTATGTGTTGGGTATGAGCATGTGAGATATCCTCAGAGGTCAGAGGCAGGCACCAGATCGAAGTTACAGGTGGTTGTGAGCTGCCTAACATGGACATTAGGAATTGAACTTGGGACAGCTGCAAGAGCAGTGCTTATATATTTCAGTGATAAGCAATCTCTCCAGCTGTGTGTATGTATATATGTATGCATTCGTGCATGCATGTATGTATACATGTATGTGTGTGTGTATGTATGTTTATTTGTATATTTGTGCTGTAGCATATCTGTCTGTAAGTCAGAGGAAAACCTGCAGGAGTCAATTCTTGCCTTCCTTCCTATAGATCCTGGTGATCAAACTCAGGTCATAGGTTAAGCAACAAGCCACCTCACCAGCCTCTGGTTATGCTATATCTTTATAGATAAATGAAAACACATACGTGTAATTTTGTGATAGCTGAATTTGAAAAAAAAAAGAAAGAAAGAAAAAAGAAAAGAAAAGAAAAAAAAAGGCAACTCAAGCCTTTGTGTGTCAGTAATCCCAGCCGACACACTGAGTGGTAGCCTGTTAAACATTCCCCTTTCTTTCCATCTTTTCTTCAGAAAAGCTGGTTATTATAAGACAGTAAACATAATAGGCTTCACAATACCTGGAACTTTAGTATGTGGTGTTAGAGCAGAAACCATAATAGTCCAATGTAATGAGGTTGAGTTGTGCGTATTTTTCCAATTTGAGTCATTTGCTTTCAAAGCTATTATTTCACCCTTACTGATAACCACTCTTTAAAAAAAAAATTACCATTAACATTCACTCACTTTTTTTCAGGTTCTGAACAATTTTTTAATCCAACAAGCTATTTTACCTTACACAATAGATGTGGTTTCGGCCAACAATCTTCATTGTTAAAGCATCCAATGGCTTTTTAACAATGATATGAAATCCATCGTGCCCCATTTTCTTCCTAAGACAGTAATGCCCTCTAAAGCACTCCAAGTAGTAAGGTACACACGGTATTGCTTTCATAAAACTGTGCTGGCTGTCTCTAATTCAATTACTCAACTCGAAGACTTCCTCGGGGCTTCGAAATTGTGCCCACACTTCCCGGTTTCTGCCGTGAACCTGAGCCGCCTGCGGTTGCTCGGTTGGTAAAATGTTTCTTTATCTGTTTTGCTTGTCTTTTCAACCCACTTTACTTGTCATGAAGAAGTGGTTTCAGATTGTTTTTCATCCTCGTTGTCATTTGTTGGATTGTAAAGTAGAATGGAGGTGGGGAGGGCAGCCTCCCTCCTCAGGAACAAAGCTTGCAGCTCGTCTTCCGCTTGCCACCTCCACACCCTTGCTTCTGGGACTAAATTTTATTTGGGTCCTTTGATTATTTACTCCTTATCTCTGGAGGGTGGGCAGGCTAGGACAATCTGAACTCCAAATATAGTCAAAATTCAATAAAGGTCAGAAACTAGAGCGGATTAAACGCCTCTCCATTTTACGGTGCTTGTTCTATTTACCTTCAGAAAACCCACCTAACTTTACCCAACAATTTCATCCTGGGTAGAAGTAGACGCAATGCTGCCCACATCACCTGATGACAGTGCTGTGCAGCTCTTTGCCACTAATTAATAATAAACCATTTATTCTCTCTCTCTCTCTCTCTCTCTCTCTCTCTCTCTCTCTCTCTCTCTCTCTCTGTGTGTGTGTGTGTGTGTGTGTGTGTGTGTGCATGTGCGTGTTTTCCAGGAGGTGCACTTGCATGGGTGCATGCAGAAGTCGAAGGTCATTCTTATGTGTCATGGTTCAGGTACTATCCACCTTTAAAAACATTTAAAAAAACAAAAGCAAAAAACAAAAAAAACCCATAAAACCACATTTCTCACTGGCCAGAACTTGTCAGATTGATTATGTTTCTTATGTGAGGTTTGGAGCTCCTCACGCTTGTACAAAACGCACTTTACTGACCAAGGTCTCTCTCTAGTCATATCTGCTTAATAAATTAAAATATTAGAATTAGTTAAATATTCTTTTTTTCCCTTTCTCTTTGAAGTTTTAGGTAAAGAAAAATAGATGCTCAAGTCTGTCTGGCAGGTTTAATTTCAGGATGATTAAAATGATGCTCCATTTGGCTGAACTATATGCTCCTTTTTTCAACCCCTCAATGTTAGCGCTTCTAAGTCTCAATCTGGTGGCTACTTACACTGTTGCTTGGAGTTTAGAGAATAGGACACTGCCTTTCCCACTATAAGCTACCTGCTGTTGTTTCTCATTGACTAGTAACTTTTAAATATATATATATATTTATTTATTTTAAAGATTTATTTTATTTTATTATATGTAAGTACACTGTAGCTGTCCTCAGACACTCCAGAAGAGGGAGCCAGATCTCATTACGGATGGTTGTGAGCCACCATGTGGTTGCTGGGATTTGAACTTATCACCTTTGGAAGAGCAGTCGGGTGCTCTTACCCACTGAGCCATCTCACCAGCCCCCTTTATTTATTTTAAGTATGTGAATACGCTGTGACTGTTTTCAGACACAGCAAAAGAGGCCATCAGATCCCATTTACAGATGGTTGTAAGCCACCTTGTAGTTGCTGGGAATTGAACTCAGGACCTCTGGAAGAGCAGTCAGTGCCCTTAACCACTGAGCCATCTCTCTAGCTCCTGATTGGTAACTTCTAAAGAGTACTCTTCTTCAAGAGTAACTCCTGAGCACTCACAGACTCCAGCATTAATCTTGGTGAACAGCAAATGCTAAAAGGATGAACATCAGAGAGCAGTGTGGTTCAAGAAAGCAAGCATTCAAGGCATTCAAGGGGCATGTCCTTCACAGTCCTAGACTACTCTATTTCAAGAAGATGAAGCAGAAGAGCCTGGGTGTGGGTTACAGCAGTCTACAGGGAAAAGAAGGTATCTGAGTGGCCTTGCAAGAAGTGCTCAACTCCTTCCTATCTGAGTACAATTGTGTTTCTCCATCACGTTCATGGAGTTAACATGCACTGGATACCACCCACATGTGATAGACATATGTCGGGTAGTACCTTGGAAAGGACAGTGGGATGGGATGTAATTACAGCTGCAAAGAGATCTCCAACACTTGCGTATTTAGAGATTCGTTTAATTTTTATCAATCCGATTGAAAGATGCAAAACCACATCTAAAGAAAGAACTGGGAGTAAGGAAGGGCACATACATTGTGCCGGGGTCATCAGGATAGTAAATCCTTTTAAAAAGAAGAGAGAGAGAGACTGAGAGAGAGAGAGAGAGAGAGAGAGAGAGAGAGAGAGAGGAATAAAAGTTTCAGTTCAAAAAACCCAATCACCTGAGTTTACCCAAAAGAATAAATGTATTCAGACATATGAGCTTTGATAAGGGAGGTCAGTTACTCCTATTGTTGGAATGTGTAGGAATAGAGCAATGATCGGTACCATACCTGGTTATCTGTAAGTACCAGTGAGATGAATGTTTTACTTAGTTCTTTTTCATTTTGCTTTTGTTTATTTTGTTTCATTTTAAGATAGGGTTTCAGTATGTAGCCCAGGCTGGCCTTGAACTCTCATCTCTTACACACCTCCTTAGTGCTGGAATTACAGGCATTCACCATCACTCCGAGTGAGGTAAATCTCATTAATTGAATGCATAAAGATGTATCATTCCTGTTAATTATAAAATGTTAATTCAGGTACTGGTGCTCACGCTTGGTTTATTCCCTGCCTCTGCAAGTGTTTGCTGAGCACCCACAGTGAGCTAGACATTGTGGGGGCTACAAAGAGAGGATACACAGAAGCAACACTATAGTTGCTGCCTCTATCAGCCAGGGTCCTGGCAAGGATTAGGTGGTGCTCTCCAGAATGGTAATTAAGGAGAGGTTAACGAAGGGACCACTTATAAGTGTGTTGGCAAGGATAAGGGAGAGCATAGAGGATGGGGAAATACAAGGGATCATGGACACTGGGGAGACAATCTCACACACACACACACACACACACACACACACACACACACACACACACACAGAGGCATGCACACACAACCTAAAATCCCTGAAGAAGTTAAGGGAAGGAGCAGCAGTAGAGATCAAAGTGAATCATGGCTAGCTAGTCGTAGCTGGGCTACATGTAACAAAAAGCCACATGGCAGACAGGGTCAGGGCCTGTACTATACACACAGGCTGACCCTGTGCATCCCGGCAGACACGGAGCTGAATGAACTGAATTGCTTTTCTCCCATGCTCTGATACCCTCGCATGTGGCTTGAGAACAAGGGAACCTAGCTGCAGAATCTACCAAGACCAGGGCAGAGTGGAGAAGGGTAAAGAGTGATTCTCAAAGGGCTAAAGACAGTCCCTGAAAACTGAAAACTGTCTTGAAACATTCATGGAAAGAAGTTAGCCACAAAATAGGATGATACCAAAGATGTCAGCACCAAGTGGCAAGTGTTATCCTAGAGGGTGATACTGCCAAACTCAGGGAGGACCCCTAGGAAGAAGGGATGCTTTTGTTGCGCCTTAGTGGATATGAACCAATGAACTGGGAGGACTGTGGAGGATAGAGAGGACACTTAGGAAGAAAGCAGGAGTATGGACAGAGGAATATATAGTGCAGCTGAGAGACCTATCCAGTTGGCTGAACACAACGTAGACAGGCACAGAAATGAAGATTTGGGGAGCGCTCAGTGAGATCCGAATCAGCATCCACCCATGAAAGTTTTTGAGTGTTTTTGTGGAGTTCCTCTGCTTTCTCTTCTCTCCATAAGGACTTTGCATGAGTGTTCATATATACAGTTCTAAAAAGGTAGTCTATCATTCGCTCTACCTTCACTGGACATTCACAGGAAATAGTTAATTAGGCAATGGCAAAATAGCCCGGATGCCAAAATGGATGGCATTTGGGGTTCAAAGAGGAGTCTTGGATCTGTGAAATGGCTCAGCAGGTAAGGGTGCTTGCTGCCAAGCCGGATAATCTGAGTTTGAATCCTGGAACCTACATGGAAGATGGAGAGAACTACTCTGATGTCCATCCACGTGCCACAGCATGTACACATCTCCCACACACATACAATGATTATTTTAAACCAGAGGAGTGGCCTAGAATGTATAATTCTGAAAGTGTGTTTGTTCATTTATTTATTAAGGTTTTTTTGAGACAGGGTTTCTCTGTGTAGCCCTGGCTGTCCTAGAACTCGCTCTGTAGACCAGGCTGACCTTGAACTCAGAATCATTTATTTTTTAAAACTGCCTACTACATGTGCCTCTTGATGCTGGTGTGTGACCCCAGCTATTCAAGAGACTGAGGCAGGAGAATTTCAGTTCAAAGCCTACTTGAGCTACATACAGTGCATGTTCAAGATACACCGGGCAACTTTAGTGACCTCTTGTCTCAAAACGAAAAGTCAGAATAAAAAGGTTTGGGCATGTAGTTGAAGAGTATAGTAATTGTCTAACATGCAAGAGGCCCAGAGTATAATTCCTAGAACCAATTAATTAATTAACTAATTAATTAATATGAGTTTAATGGATGTTTGGAGATCAGCCAGTGGAGTGTACCTGTAGTTCAAGCTTCTCTAGACAGAGGGAAGATCATCATGTGAGCTCAGAAATTTGAAGCTTCCCCAGGCAACATCGAGAGATCCTGTCTCAGTGAACAAACAAAGCAAGCAAGCAAGCAAACAAACAAACAAACAAACAAAACTTTTTGGAGTCTTGATCTCAGGCTAGACAAAATCGATGAAAGACAGTTCCTGGGTAATCCAGTTCTAAACACCAACTGAGGAGCATGCGACTCAGTCTACAGCTCATCTAGAGTTTATAAGAAGAAAACAATGTGTGCTCTTCCAAAGTGTGGAGTGATTCATAGCAGCATCTTGCTAAATCTGTCTTGGTCAAGTGAGTAAGCTATTGAAATGGAGACATGTCCCCTACATCTACAAGGCTTCAGAGCCATGCACAGGGTAGCTGGTCATACTGACCTTCACCATTGAGACATCTTTAGTCCCACCGTGGAGGCTGGGATGGTTACTATTCACCAAAAGATCCCACAGCTTTGTTCAGTCTGGCTCACAGTTACAAATACAATATCTGCTGCAAAAATGTTGGGCTATTAATAAATGGGTAAGCTCAGGGGTTGATCCTCCCACCCCTCACAGCTACTTCTTTTTTCAGGGGAGGAGGTGTTTGTTTATTTGTTTGTTTGAGACATGGATTCTCTGTATAGCCCTGGCTGTCCTAAAACTACCTCTGTAGACCAGGCTAGCCTCAAACTCAGAGATCCATCTGTCTTTGCTTTCTGCCACTGGGATTAAAGGTGCACACACCACCACTCCTGGCTCCTTCTTAATGTTAGAGTATATTAAGTAACTATTTTCACTTTTTGTGTCTGTTTTTGAGGCAGGGTCACCTGGTGGGGAACATCCTGTATAGCTGGAGATGACCTTGGATGCCTCATTCTATAGCCTCCCCCGGCCAACTGTTGGGATTACAACCCTGCACCATCATCCTGGGCTTGCTCCTTATACTATACTTTTAGTGAGTGCTTGTTGTAAGTGTCTGTGGACCTTTCCTGCTCTGGTTTCTGCGAGTCCTGTATGTGTGGTTGTTTAAATAGCTTAAACACAGGGATTGGAAAAGGCCCATTCTGCACCACCTTTGAAAAGCAAGGCACTGGAGTGACTCAGAGCCGGCGCAGGGGGGTCCCCAGCCTCTGGCCACACTGCATGCACCTGCAGAGGGCCTCAGTGCCACTCGACGCAGTGTCTGTGGCTCCTGGGCTCCTTTTGCCTTTGTCCCTTTCTTTGAGGATTCTGACATCTTTTCCCACCACCATTAAAACCATATTAAGTAATTCTAAAGTGCTTCCCATAAACACCAAATGAGAAGTACAACTGTGAGAACAATTATCCACCTGGGTGCAGTAGGTTATTACTTTAATTTGTAATCTGAGTGACATTCATTTTAAGGGGGAGAGTGTTGGGGTGTGCACTCTCCCCACATGCCCCATTTAGTTGGAAAGGAGGGTAGTACCCCCACCCCTATTTTCCCATAATAGGTAGCTTTAACCCTACTGCCTTGTTAATTATGATTCCTGGAGGTAAATTCCTGTTTACTGGTTTTTATTCTTCTTTATTTCTTTACTTATTTGCTTACTTATTTTACAGTGTTAGGGACTCAAACCCAGACAAGTGTTCTACCCCTGAACTATAGATACCTCGACCCCAGGTTTCCTGGCTTTTCAGTATCTATTGCTGTAGTTGGGTCTCATGTAGCCCAGGTTAACTTCAGTTTCACTGGGTTCCTGAAGATGACCTTGATCTGCTAATCCTTCCGCTAGAATTATAGGCTGTGGCTTTGCCTGCTTTATTCAGTGCTGGAGATCTAACCTTGAGATGGCTTTTTGCTTGGTTGGTAAGCACTCTGCCCACTGAGATGCATCAGGGAGCCCTCGCTTTTGTTTGTTTGTTTGTTTGTTTGTTTTCAAACAGGCCTTAGCAAACCTTGGCCTCAGACTCACAGCAACCCTCCTGTTACAGCCTCCCAAGTGCTGAAGTTACACCTATGAGCCAGGCTATCCACATGAAGCATTGTATCTTTCTTTGCCATTAAACACAAAGAGAGATCCAAGTTTAAATGTATTTGACAGCTTATAGCAGATAAGCCAAATACTATGCCTCCAATGACAATGTATACGGGATAATTTAAACTTGTTAGTTTTTGAGATAGGGTTTCTTTGTGTAGTCTTGGCTGTCTATAATGACATTCTATAATCCAGGCTGGCCCTGAACCCACAGAGATCCACATGCCTCTGCCTCCTACTGCCGCCACTGCCCAGCTGTGAAAACAGCTGTTTTAATATGTTGGACAGAGAATCATGCATATGTCACTGTCAGATCCCAAGTACTCTCTCCAATGTGTGGAAATAGCCTCTTGTTTTACAGCCTGTGTCAAGTTGACACTAAACTAGCCAGTACAATGGTTAAGTAGTACATATTTCTCTATTGTTTTGGATAACCTTCACACCTGCAAAGCTGTAATTACACTCATAAAAACACCCCCACAGGAAGCGTGTCTCCCCTTTCTGACATATCATGCACAGAGTTCACACACATGGGTATTTACTTGATGGGAGTAATCTTGTTTCTTTTTTTTTTAACCATAAATTCCTAGAAGTGAAACTATTGCACCAAGAGGAATAAAGAGTTGAGTGTTTTCTATTTGTTCAGTTTTGTTGGTGTAGATAAGTATTCTCCCCCGCTGAGCTCCCAAGCCCTGGGTTAAGCATCATTGACTGATAATGAATATTTCCTTACCATGTCTTTCTTCTTTTGGGGAAATAGTAGATGCAGTGACTTGAATGCTATCAAACAAACTACTTGAAAATAAAATTTACTAGAAGAATTTTAGGAAATTACATAACTGGAGTTGTGGTGTTTTTTTTTTTTTTTAAATCTTATCTTATTAATTATTTCACTTTTTTTTTTTTTTTTTTTGGTTTTTCGAGACAGGGTTTCTCTGTGTAGCCTTGGCTGTCCTGGAACTCACTTTGTAGACCAGGCTGGCCTCGAACTCAGAAATTTGCCTGCCTCTGCCTCCTGAGTGCTGGGATTAAAGGCATGCGCCACCACCGCCCAGCAAGTTTCTACTACAATTTTAAATAGGGGGGAGGAGGTTTAAAAAAAATTAAACAGTAACATTATTTTTGAAAGATTTGTGTGTGTGTGTGTGTGTGTTTGTGTGTGTGTGTGTGTGTGTGTGTGTGTGTGTGTGTGTGTGTGTTTAAAACAGGGTTTTTCTGTGTAGCCCTTGATGTCTTAGAACTAGCTCTGTAGTCCAGGTTGGCTGAGAACTATTTAAAATTGTAAAAACCAGCCAGTCATGGTAGCGCATGCCTAGAATCCCAGCATTTAGGAGACATAAACAAAAAGTAGAAATTCAAGGCTATCCTTGGCTACTTAAGGAATCTGAGCTAGGCTGGGCTATTTAAATTTTGTTATAAACAAGATAGCAACGACAACAACAAACAAACAACAGTAAAAAGCAGAATGTTGGGCTGTGGCGCACGCCTTCAATCCCAGCACCTGGAAGGCAGAGGCAGGTGGCTCTCAGCATTCAAGGCCAGCCTGGAATACAGAGTGAGTTCTAGGACAGCCAGGGCTAGCTACACAGAGAGTCACTGTCCTGAAGAAACAAAACAAAACAAAACAAAACAAAACAAAACAAAACAAGACAAACCCCCAACATAAACAAACAAAGCAGAGGGTGGTGGTGCATGCCTTTTAAGCTTCTGCCTGGGGAAGCAAAAGCAGGCAGAGCTCTATGAGTATGAGAGCAACCCCTATCTAAAAAGAAAGAAAAAAAGAAAGAAAGAAAGAAAGAAAGAAAGAAAGAAAGAAAGAAAGAAAGAAAGAAAGAAAGAAAGAAAGAATCTCTCAGGAGTGACAAGATGGTTCAGTGGGCCTTGAAAAAGCCTGAAGACCCGACGTCAACCCTCAGAGCCCATGAGCTGGAAGGAGAAAACACACCCTACCAGGGATCAATTCATTTATACAAATGAATAAATGGAACTTAAATTTTATTTTATTTTATTTATTCATTTAGTATTTTCGAGACAGGGTTTGTCTGTGTGTGACCCTGTATGTCTGAAACTTGCTTTGTAGACCAGGTTGGTCTCAGGCAGAGGGATCCGCCTGCCTTTGCCTCTCAAGCACTGGGATTAAAGCAGTGAGCCACTACTTGGTGTACATTTTTTTTTCTTTGAAAGAAAAAGAAAATATCCTTCATTCCTAAAAACCAGTCCCAGTAAGTAAAGGCAGCAGCCGCTGCCAGACTCAACAGGCGGCCTCTGTCTCCCTTCTAGTCATCCCATGTCCCTTTTGTGAGGTGCTCCAGCTAGGGAGAAAATGCAAACTCCCCCAGCCCTCCCAACTGGACGGTTTCAGAGGCTACCTGTGGGTCTCAAGTTATGAAGAAATAAAAAGCAAGCTGGCAGGTACAAGACACCCATTGCACAGCTTCACAATGCCCGTGGTCCAGGTACTCGTGTTAAGCTTAGACCTAGGTTTCTGCTCTGTTCCCCTAATGCCAAGCAAGCATCCTCTTACGCTTCCTTAGGGGCAGAGCTATAAGATTTGTGTAAATGGTTCTTAGATCCAAAGAACATGGTGAAGAGACAGGCAGGCCGTGTGTCCAGAGAGCATGGACACTGATCACTGTGTGTGTGTGTGTGTGTGTGTGTGTGTGTGTGTGTGTGTGTGTGTATACATTCATATATATGGATATTTCTCCTATACAGGAGAAATGACTCTGTGCATTAATTTCACTGGCTGACACTGCGAATAAGTAGCTCTGTCAACCATGGAAGTTGTCTGAAGATGATTAGGGGAGGTGAGTGTCCCCACACTGTCCTCACTCAGGCCTTTCTTGTCCTGTAACTGGTAGGGATTCAAAAGCAACAGGACAAGGTGAGGTGGCAGCTAAGCCAAGAGAAAGGGTAGAAAGTTGATGAACAGCCCTGCCTCCCTCTAGCAAAGGGTTCTTTGGGGGGTAGGTAGACACAGCTTTCTGATTCTATAGATTTGGTTTCTATATTGTATTGAAATTAAACATAAGAGAAGTCATCTTTTTTCTTTCATTCTCTCTCTTTTGCTTTCTTTCTTTCTTTCTTTTTTCTTTTTTGTTTTTGTTTTATTGAGGCAGGATTTCTCTGTGTAGTCCTGGCAGTACTGGAACTCACTCTATAGTCCAGACTGGCCTCGAACTCAGAAATCCACCTGCCTCTGCTTCCCAACTGCTGGAATTAAAGGCATGCACCATCACTGCCCAGTGAGGTCATATTTCTTGAGCCCCTGGCCTCTGTTTCAAGTATTTTACATGACCTTATTTTTTTAAGATTTATTTATTTATTATATGTAAGTACACTGTAGCTGTCTTCAGACACTCCAGAAGAGAGCGTCAGATCTCGTTACAGATGGTTGTGAGCCACCATGTGGTTGCTGGGATTTGAACTCAGGACCTTTAGAAACGCAGTTGGTCTTCTTACCTGCTGAGCCATCTCTCCAGCCCACATGACCTCATCTTATCTAACTCATTGGAGATGTTCTGGTGATTTCTGTCTTGTAGATACTGAAGCAGACACTGGAAGTGTTTAAGGCCTCAAGCAAAGGCTCAGAATCCTCTCTCTTCTTGACTCTACAGCTAGTATGTCTGCTTGGTCAGGTCAAAAGCCTGGCTGTCACTTTCTTCTAGAATCCATATTTTAGATTCTTGCTCAGATGATGTACATTTGTATTTCCTGATGGAAGAGGGAATGAAATTAAATAGTAAATAGAAGAATGTTCAGAAGTATAAAATTATAAATAAAATAAGAGGCTGGAGAGAGGGTTCAGCTAAGAGCATATACTGCAGCCAGACAGTGATGGCGCACGCCTTTAATCCCAGCACTCAGGAGGCAGAGGCAGGCAGATATTTGTGAGTGATGGCCAATCTCTTCCACAGAGTGAGTTCTAGGACAGCCAGGGCTACACAGAGAAACCTGTCTCAAAACACCAAAGAAAAAAACAAGAAAAATAGAAAAACCAAAACCATGCAGTGTTCTTGCAGAGGACCTAGTTCTGCTTCCAGTAAGTTGCATTGCCTCCTGGAACTTCAGCTCTAGGTAGCCCTATGCCTTTGACTTTTCTGGTCATCTGTCCTCACATACGTGCAACCACAATAGAGACAGACACACACACTGAATTTAAAAATGAAATGAAATAAAATTTGTTAAAAAAAAATGGTTGCATTGCATCTCAGTTAGTACAGCGTTTGCCCAGCACACACAAAGCTCTTAGCCAGACTTCCGGGAGTCACACAGTGAAATCAGGAAGCTTAGAAGTTGAAGTCATTCTCGAGACATCACCAGTCATAGGCCAATCTCAGATACCAGAAAGAAAGAAAGAAAGAAAGAAAGAAAGAAAGAAAGAAAGAAAGAAAGAAAGAAAGAAAGGAAGAAAGAAGTCAAGAATGCTGCTCCCAGATCGACAGTATAGTATAACCATGGAAGGTTCTAAATAAAGAGCAGTTTGTCACCATTGAGCAGTGATAATGGCCTTGCTCTCATGTGTAGCACCTATGGCGGCAAAAACCCTATTAGTCTCCTCTGAAACCTACATTCAGCAAGATTCCCTAAATAGTCCCTTCCCCTCCTGTCCTGACCCTGTAGCCTCTGGGCCTCTATTTCCTGTATAGGCCCTGAAGTGGATGCTGATGTGTGTAACATCCTTTTAGGAATTCAAGTTCCTTAGACAAATAGCTCTTGGGAAGAGAGTGTATATCAAATGTAATCCAGACATATACAGAATTGAGTTCAGTTTGAACCCAGCCATCCAGGGATGAAAGGTGAGTGCCTTAACCCACCATGTTATCTGCATAGGAGTTTTCTATCTTAAATGGAACAGGCATCCCTGCAAAACAATACTGGGCTGAGATTAATGAGTTACAGGTGACCCTCAGACACAGGAAGGTTGATGTTGGAAAATCACCCAGAAAGGTCAAGAGCTTATCTGAATTCACCACAAGTCTAGGATCTGGATAAAAATAAAGGACAAGAAATACCCCAGGGAGAGACTTTCTTCAACCTTAGTTTGTGTTCCTGCTACTGTCTGCTAAGTGTAACCTTCAGTTGAGGTGTTTCCCCACACATCTTTGGCCCAAACTGTCTTTGCATTGCAGAAATAACACCAAAGCCTCGAGCAATGCTTTGCAGACGTCTAGGGGCTCAGGATGTGTGATGTAGCCCAATTCTATTTGTTGACATCCAGCTTTTGAAAACATCAGCCTTTGAGAGTGGGACAATATTGGAGCTATAGGAGTCACCTTTACCTGGAAATATCAAAGATGTATCACTTACTTTACCGTTCAAGGCTATCTGTGTTCATAACTCTCATCCACGAACCCAGTTGGAATTGTCTGTGTAGGGTAGAATGATACTCCCCTCCACGGCAAGGACAGTGTTGTGTATTTCACTGGTCAGAGGTAAAACAAGAATGCTTGGGGCAACTAGAGCGATAGCCAGTGGTGCAAAGCACTTCTAGAGGACCTCACTGGACTCTCAGCACCCACGAGGTAGTTCAAAACTGTCTGTAACTTCTGTGTCAGGAGACCTGACACCTTCTTTTGGCTTCCTGGGTCACTTCATGCACCCAGAGCACAGACAAAGAGACATGCAAAAGAAAAAAATCATAAGCATCAAATAAGAAAATACATTAAAAACAAACAAACAAAAAATCGTGTTGGGTCTTTGTTAGGACCCCACCAGCCCTGGGAGAAGCCAGCGTGCAGATGCCTCTCAGACTGAAATAGAAGTTCAGAGTGCAAAGTGGAGTTTAAAAGTGAGTAAATATCTAAAAACCCCAGGGTGTCTCCCCTGGCAGGTAGAGTACCGGTCCAGGTGCACGTCAACAACACAGATACAAAGGCTCTACCCTTAGGCATCCCCAGTTTCCCTAAACCAGGAAGAATTGAAACCAGAGGCCCTTAGAGAGCAAACCCTAAAAAACAATAGACTGAAATGGAGCATAGGGCACAAAGTTGTCTTAGGGACCTTGAAACCTGGACAAACTCATTAGTACATACAAAGAAAGAATGTGTTAATCAGAAGGGGGTGGGTCAGCCCTGGGGTGGTGAGAGAGTTCCCCAAGGCCACTTTCTCCTAGCTTTGTCCTCCGAAGACAGCATCTTGCTGAGGGCTCTCCAGGCTGGGTCTAGCAACAATTAAGTGTTCATTTAAACAAAACTGGGCGGGGTGCCTGCAGGCCTACATTCCTCGGAGTGAAAGGATCTACAGTGTAGATGACCTCTACCGGGAGACTGGCTTTGAGCCAGGTACAGACCGGAAGAAGAATTTCGAATGCAGGGTTATGGGTCAGAGAAAGTAGTCCTAGGTCTAAGAGACAGGGATGCTTAGCAGATAAAGGGAATCCTTCAGACAGGATAAGCGTTTGGTCTGGAAGTCAGACTGGCAAGATCTCAGATTGTAGCCTATTTAAGGGATGGAAAGAAAGCTGATACGTCTGGCCCAGAGAGGTTGCAGATAATAAAAGATAATGTTTATTGAGTTCTTTGTAGTTGCCAGACACCTCGGAAGGCAGGTGACTCTCTTAATTTTCATCCTATAAGATAAGCACTATCTTCATTCCTTTTGGACTGAAGAGGAAACTATGGCACATACAAGTGAATAAATCCTCGGAGTTGGAGAGCAGATGGGCAGGCTGGGAGGCGTGGAAGTGTGTGGTCTGTCTTATCAGAGCCTCATACTGAAGCCAGGGGTCGAAGGAGCCAGACCTTGGTATAACTAGTAGGTTGAGGATTTTGTCTTTTAAGAGAACAATGTGTGGTTTAAAAAGAGCGACTGACTCAGATGTTTCCTTGGAAAAAAATCACTCTGGCCAAAGTGGGACAGCGTCACTCAGCCGCAACCTCTGGAGCTTGGTGTTTGCTTCCCATGTGTCTTCTGAAAAAGGGAATTGGGCTTTCCTTTCAGACTTCTAGAATTGTGTTCGCCCACAGGGTCATTTCTTACTTTCAGTTACTGCCCTAGCTTTTGAGCAGGATGAAGCTGGAGACCCTTGGTTGTAGAGGGAGGGCCTGCTACTTGTGGGGTTTGGGGGGTGTTTGCATTCCTACAACACTGACTTTTGGTTGACATAATGAGGAAGTGTGGAGTGCTTCTGGATGCATCTGACTGGTGAGCCGCAGCAGGCTCTCTTCTCGAAGGAGGATTCGTTTGATATTGTTGGGGTCCAGGAGTTGCCCCATAAACCACACGAACACCAGTCTCAGTTAAGCAGAGATGGCTTCCTGAATGCACACCTCAAGACTGATTGATCAAGGCAATAGCTCAAAGCTGTGCACTGAACATTTCTCAGGGTCAGCTTCTAAAGGCTAAAACTGCAAAACACCACAATGAGCTTATTTGCAGGTGCTAGAAGTGTAGTCCAGTGGTCACTCCTGACTCAAGCCATTTTAGACAGAGCACTTCACATTGACCTTTAATTTGGTGGGCCCTAAGTGAAGCTTATGGCTGTAGAATTTCCTAAGATTAATGAACCTCATAACATACAGAACATAACAGGGTATTTGGTCAGCATGACCCTGCTCTGAGTCAAGTTATTTTTCTGTGTCAATGACTGGCAGGCATATTCCAGCAACAATATGAAATACCTGGCAGGCATGGAACAAAATGGCTACGGTTATGCTTCGGGGAAGGGAGAGAGACTTCAACATAGGTGTATGTGCACACACACACACACACACACACACACACACACACACACACACACGTGTTGAGGTCTTTGTGGTTGCCAGACATCAGAAAAGACAGGTGACTCTCTTAAGTTTCATCTTATAAGACAAGCACTATTCATTCATTTTTTACTAAAGAGGAAACTATGACACATACACATGAGTAAATCCTCAGATATACATACTCATGTGCACACACACATGCAGAGAGAGAGAGAGAGAGAGAGAGAGAGAGAGAGAGAGAGAGAGAGAGAAGAGTGGGAGGGAGGGAGGCAGAGAGGGAGAAAGAAAAAGAAAGGAAAGGAGGGAGGGGAGTTGATATCTGGTTTACAATACTAAAGATCGGGTCCTGTTTGGGCAACATAAAATTCACCAAAGTAATGACTTCTCAATGGCTGTGCAAGACAGAACTTCCCACTTTCTCACTAGGGGTACAAGTGACAGTCCATGGCAGTGTCACTGGGGCTGAATACAGCAGCCACAAGTTGTCCTTGTCTTCTTCTGGTTTGTTTTGTTTGTTTGTTTGTTTGTTTGTTGTTTGGTTTAGTTTTTGTCCCCTACCACCTCCTGAATTGAGGTTCAGCAGGTAGGCAGTATTAGGAGTGTCGTCAGGGATCAAGATAAGGACATAAGGATAGAAACCAATGTGAGCATTGTAGGGTCTCAGGCCATTTTGTTCCATAAGAAGGAAACCCACTTAGCCTAGCTGGAGAGGAATAGGGAGACAGCTTATGGTTTCCTAGTGGGAGCCCAGAGTAAAAACCATGTAGAGGAGAGATGCCAACCTGGACCACAGGGAAGAGATAATAAAGCTTTGTGACTAACCACGGATGGTAAGCCTTTATTCCCAGCATATGGGAAGCATACACCTTTAATTCCTGCGCTCTGGAGGCAGAGGAATCACCATGAGTTTGAGGCCAGTCTGGTCTAAATTATGCGTTCTAGAATGGCCAAGGCTACACAGAGAGATCTTGTCTCAAAAAACCATAAATAAATAAATAAATAAATAAATAAATAAATAAATAAATAAGACTAACAGGATTCTCTAATGATCCAGTAGAGTGAGAGAAAGAAGAACTCTGAGCCCTATGCTTCCAGGTACTCCAGGCTGGGGCCAGAAGATGGAGAGACACCACCCAAAAGACAGACAAGAGAACAGTTTAAGTAAGACTGACAATGAGATTGTCAAGTGAGGTCCTTGGAATGTTCATAGGAGGTAGGAAGAATAGGTATGTGCTTCGAGAGAATGGGAGGCATCATAACCACAACATAACCACAGATCAGATATTCATAACTTCTTTGAGGAATTTTGTTGGCAAGAGACACACATGCCATAGCAAATGTGTGCCACTCAGAAAATAAATTTCAGCCAGAGGGTGCTGGCACATACCTTTAGTCCCAGCACTTGGGAGGCAGAGCCCAGAGGACCTCTTGAGTTCAGGTCAGCCTACTCTACTCTATAAGAGTGAGTTCCAGGACAGCCAGGGCTACACTGAGAAATCCTGTCACAAAAACAAACAAACAAACAAAACCAAAAACAACCAAACAGATAAACAACAAACAACAATAAAACCCAAGTTTCAGGAGTCAGTTCTCTCTTTCTGTTGTGGGTCCCATGGGTCAAATTCATGACATTAGGCCATGGTGACAAATACTTTTACTTGCTGAGCCATTACAAAGCCTTGTCTTTATTTCTAAATGAAGGAAATAAGATGCGTTTTAGCAATGGTCCAACAGATGAAATAGGAGAGCAAGGTTTGATGTTAGTGCCCAAATGGGAAGACTGACCTTGCTTGGTTGGGAGCCTAACTGTCCATCTAAAGTTTAATAAAGAATTAATGCTGGTATTGGTGAGTCTGATGTATGAGAGTAAGATATGGAGTTTTAAGGTGCTTCAATGTTTGGATGAAATGGAAGGTAACTGAATGATAAGAAGCCAGCATGTCAAGGAGACAAGGGGAGGATGCAGGAGTTGTTGAAGAGAGCAAGAAGAGGAGGGATAGGGAGGCAGAGGCAGGCAGATTTCTGAGTTTGAAGCCAGCCTGGTCTACAGAGTGAGTTTCAGGACAGCCAGGGCTACACGGAGGAACCCTGTCTCGAAGAAGAAGAAGAAGAAGAAAAAGAAGAAGAAGAAGAAGAAGAAGAAGAAGAAGAAGAAGAAGAAGAAGAAGAAGAAGAAGAAGAAGAAGAAGAAGAAGAAGGAGAAAAGGGAGAAGGAGAAGAAGAGGAGGAAGAGGAGGGGAGGAGAAGGAGGAGGAGGGGAAAGAGGGGAGGAGAAGGAGGAGGAGGGGGAAGGAGGAGGGATGGAGAGATGGAGTAAGGAGATAAACCAAGGATGGAAAGCTTCTTTCCTGGTCTACTCTTTCTTGTGAGTAAAGTATATGTTACTTCATGGCACTGGGGCTCAAACTCGGGGGATGGAGGGTGGGCGGCAGGGCTCAGGTAGGAGCTGAGATAGGAAGGCTCAGGGCTCAGATAGGAAGGTGCACTTCTTCTGAGCTCTTCGCTTTGAACCACGGTGTGGTCAGTGTCAAGACTGGTAGGAACTGTACCACACATGTTTTTAGCGCCAGGCCAGACAACAGAACTGTGCTTCTCTCAGGAAGGGCAGATGGTTCTACCTAATTTAACCAGGAGTGATAGATAGTTTTTGCCAGCACCACAGTGTAATGAGAGAAGAGCCAGGGATTGGAGGAGCTTAGAGAGGTACGCACGGGAGAAACATAGAATTTGAGCAGAGTAAAGAGAAAACTGGGCTCTTGAAACAGGTGAGGGTACTGACCCTGAGTCAGGACCCACACTGTAGAGACAGTGAGTCTTGGTGGAATCAGAATATCTACAGCTTTATCCTTCATAAATCTCCCCAGATATTTCCTTGTTGGGCAGGGGAGGTGGTTCAAGTAGGGGGGAAAAAGCACCTGCTAACTTCAGTTTGATACCACCTTGGAAGGAGAAAAACAATTTCCCAACAGTTATTCCCAGATTTTTATGGGTCGGATACATGTACCCTCACTTACTTCACACAAAATAATAACACTCGAAAGTACATTTTAGTTTAAATGTTATTTTATTGTCATTGTTTTAAGACAGGGTCTCCCTCCGTACCTCAGGCTAGCCTTGAATGATGATGAAGGAAATAAGACACACACACACACACACACACACACACACCTCAAAGAGCTCACATGCATTTTTTCTTCTTCCTTACCGTGCATTAGGATGGCAACCCCTTCCCCATGCACACCTGGGTGGACTCTCTGTGGTTCTTTAGAGGTTTTTGAGAAAAGACAGAGTTCCCAAGAGACCAGGATAAGATGGAAATCTAGGGAAGGAGAAGGCAGGAGAGAGAAAGTTTTTTAGAGAGAAAAACAATTCAACCTAAGGATTTAGTGCATGGATGCTGTCAAGTAATGTCCTTGTGGGAAAGGTGTGGTAGGAACATGGCAATCACTTCACTGGGGACTGTGGCTTTCCTAGGCTGACTGGTGCTTTTGTGTGGTGACCACAAGGTGGATATTTACCTAAAGCTTATCCTGCAGGAATTCTCCTATTTGTGGATTAAGTCAACTTCCTATCGCTGGCTCTCTGGTCTTTAACCAAGTGTAGACTTCTGAATCAGAAGCAGACCCTTTAATCAGTCTGGACTGGCCTTTCAGTGTACATGTGATAGTGCTGAACCCTAGCAAGGAGAAGCCTGCTGTTTCTATGCCAGTGCCTTAATTCTAGGGCTGTGTTCCAGCCTCTGGCTGTGGTCACAGCACCGTCCCATGTTTCTGTTGAAGATCTGCGTCTTATTCTGTATTAAAAGCTCTTGGCACTTCTTTGTTTTAAAGTTAAACTTCTTCTCTCATGGCTCAGGAAACTGGAATGCAGGAAGTGCAACAGGGAGATCTTCAGATACTTTTCAAAACACCCAGATACACCATACACACACACACACACACACACACACACACACACACACACATGTACATGTACACGCACACACACTCACTCACACACTGTGCATGTGTGTACACCTCTACTTCCACTATGTGGGTCTTCAGGCTTGGCACAGCATCTTTACCAGCTGAGCCACCTACTGACCCTTTGCTTTGTTCTGACTTTTAAAAGAAGTATTTATGGGCTGGAGAGATGGCTCAGTGGTTAAGAGCACTGACTACTCTTCCAAAGGTCCTGAGTTCAATTCCCAGCAACCACATGGTGGCTCACAACCATCTGTTATGGAATCTGATGCCCTCTTCTGGAGTGTTTGAAGACAGCTACAGTGTACTTACATATAATAAATAAATAAATTAAAAAAAGAAGTATTTATGTGTTTGATGTGCATTGGTGCTTTACTTAAGTGTGTGCCTATGCACCATCTTCATGCCTGATGTCTGTAGAGGCCAGGAGAAGGTATCGTAGCCCCTGGAGCTGGAGCTACAGGCAATTGTCAGAGCCATAGGTACGTGATGGGAATTCAACATCCACAAAAAAACAGCAAGGGCTCTTGACCCTGTCTCTCCAACCTCACACAGGTAGTACAGGCTGGCCTGAACTTGGCCTCCTGCCTCCATTTATTTCCCTTAGAACTCACCAGAGATCATTACCTAGGCTGGCTTGGCTTGTCTCTCAAAGTGGATATAAACTGCACTCAAGGTGCTGAATATGTAGATGAGCTGCAGAATACACAAGGCCCTGGGTTCTATACTCAGTCCTAGAAACTAAAGTAAATGTTACCCATAAGAAAGAATTGACAAAATGCTTGCCTGTTATGCATGAAGCACTGGGTTCAATCTGTCACATAAACCAACACTGTGGCCCAAACATGCAGTCCCAGCACTCAGGAGATAAAGGAAGAAGGAGTTCAGGATCAACCTGGGATACATTGTCTCACCGAAAGGTCAGGATTAGGGATGAGGGAAAGAAAGAGATTTTCATTTCTCTTGGAATAAGTGTTATACAAGAAAATTGAACCGGGAGTGGTTGTTCATGCCTGTAATTTTAGCACTAGGAGGCTGAGGCAGGAGAACACCTGTGAGTTGGAGGCCAACATAGTGAGTTTCAGTACACCATGGGCTAGAGAGACTATTAACTATCTGTGCTATATTAAAAAACAAAAACAAAAAAAAAACAAACAAAAAACCAGAACAAGCTGGATCTGGTGCTGCACACCTTTAGTCCCCGCGCTCGGGAAGGAAAGTCAGGCAGATCTCTGAGTTCGAGACCAGCCTGGTTCTAAAGAGTGAGTTCTCAACCGGGCGTGGTGGCGCACACCTTTAATCCCAGCACTTGGGAGGCAGAGGCAGGCGGATTTCTGAGTTCGAGGCCAGCCTGGTCTACAAAGTGAGTTCCAGGACAGCCAGGGCTACACAGAGAAACATACAAAAACTAAAAACAAAAAGGAAACAAAACCACCGAGCAACCAAAAAGGAAAGAGGGGAAGGGAGAGAGAGAACTAGGTGAACTACTATAGAGCCTAGCTAATGGCTAAGGCTAAGCCTAGCTAATGGCTAAGGCTATCCCCGTGTGGTCACTTCAACTGCATAAGTGTTCCCTGTGGACCTACTATGTTAGGTTAGTAATATGGTCTTTGGTAGATTATCTACCTAATTTGACTTTTTTTTTAACACTGGAAATGGAACTCAGGGCCTCCTACCTTCTAGACAAGCACTGTACCAGTAAGCTATATCCCCATGACTGTATTATTTTCTGGCAAAAACATGGGATTATTTTTGCCCAGTGAGTCCTCTACTTGAAAAATATTCAATTTGACAGACACGCAAAAGTATTTGGCATATAACAGGTGCTTAATAAATGCGTTTGGCATATAACAGGTGCTTAATAAATGCGTTTGGCATATAACTGGTGCTTAATAAATGCTGCTTATTCTTTTTACCCTTCATGCCAAGGCTCTAGAGGTTTAAAAGTTCATTTGTAGGTTTTGAGCTGTTCAGAAATGCAACAGTCAGGCCGATGTAGTTATGATTAGAGCCATTTGATATTGTGTATTTAATTTTGTAATGTAACCTGATATCAGCAGCCAAGATCTTTGTCCTGAAGGGATTTCAATAGTCAGCAAAGTGGGCTGATTTAACAGCCGTTAATTCTGAGAGTATGTTCAAGTTCAAAGTCTGTCTGTTTTAAATGTAAATTGCTCTTTTTCATGTATTTTGTATTGGAATTTAGGAACAAATGCTGTCACTTTTCTTTCTCTTTGCATGGGATCTCAGGCGCTTTTATTATCACAGAGCCCTGTTATTGTGATACCTCACACAGGGAATGCACACTCTGACATTAGGCACCAAATTGCTGAAATATCCTGTGTTTTCTTATTCATTGAAGCCCCAAAGTACTATGTGCAAATTCCCTTACTTTAATTACACACCTCAGGGATACACATTGCCAAAAAAAAAAAAAAAAAAAAAAAAAAAAGGAGGCAGGCAGACAAAAAGCCAGGTCTTTGCCAAAAAACCCCCAGCCCCTAAACTGGTAAACACTTATTTTCAGCGGAGATATCTGCTATTAATTCCTATAGTGACTTTCCCAGCTGAAATAATGAGCTCTCAGAGCGCAAACAGGAGCAGCAGGCAGCCGGCCCATCTCCTATTTGCGTGTTTGTTTCTCAGCAGTTGAAGAACGTTTGTATATTTCCCCAGTGCGGAGGCTTCAGGTGTCTCTGTTTTCCAAAGAGCCGGTAGATTGATTGGTGCCCTGAGAATTAAGGGGGGCTGGGGGTGTGGAGAGAAACCACCAAACCAAACTGTTTATTAGGGCCCCGGAGCAAAGTGTCTCTATCTACCTTATCAACTTACTGTTTTTACTGGGAAAAAAAAAAGTCAGATGTAGAAGAGAGAATGTGAGATCTTTTAGGGAACTTTCAGGAATTTTCTGGAGGATAATTTTTTTTAATTGCTTTTGAACTTGTGCTTGGGAAACAAAGCACGGAACTAAACTCTCAGCACCCCAAACTAACAGAAATTCTAAGCTAATACATTTTTAAAAAAAAAAATATATTGCTCCATTAAGCAAACTAGGGAATAAAACATATTAGAAAGTGCCCCCACCCCAAACCCGGTCAGGATTTTTTTTTTAAATTCTGTGTAATTACAAGCTTTGGAATGTAGGCAATAAGAAAAGAAATAGCTCCCCACTACACACACACACCAGACAAATTTGACAAAGACCAGGATAATTCACATGTTCACTCAGTTTCTTACATGTGTGTAAAGCTTAGACTAAGAGGTACTGTGTGTAGAGAAGCACCCAGGAAGGCTTCCTGGAGAGCGAAGGAGAAACAGTTAAACCAACAAGTGAGCCAGCAAAGTCAATATATTGATTAATTCCTATGACCACAGAGCTATCTACTTAACAGTCAATTAACCATTTAACATACTTCTTGATTCAAAAGAAGTAAAAAAAAAGATATAATCAATAATTGCAGGTTTAATGTCCTTTAGTGTAATCGTGGATACAGGTTTTAATCTATTGTCAAAGAATGAAGTATTTACCATTTTAATGAAAGTGTGACTTTGATTGCCCCCCAAACAAGAGAAAAAGTTGCTTGTCTTTACAGCTCTTAAAAAAATTTTTCAAGGTTTAACCACGTCTGAACCTTTTTTCCTAAATGAAATTTTTAGCAGATACATGATTTTTTTTAGCAATGAATAAATGAATAACATGTATAAGAATTTTTTTTTTGTTCCATAAGCAGCAGCAATGCCCTATTAACTTTGACAGACAACTTGGCATTAGCCATTTAAAAATCCAACGTGGGATAAAGCTATGCATTACTAGTCTCCCTACATTTTTGTCAAGAGATGAACATTTTGCCAGATTTTTAATAACAGGCCGGGAGCTCTGTCAGTCAGTTTGTTTAGCCCCTGCAAGGTTTCGCCTGTGTCTGTCTACCACCCCACTGGGTGGAGCCCCGCCTGTCCCAGCTCCCTGCACTCCTCCCCTGCAATTACGCAAAGTCAACAGCAATCACTCCCACCGCCTTGAGCTACCTGCGCTATCAACAGTGCGGATTCCAGGCGGACAAGCTTTGTTTGTCTCTGCCTCCACACCCCAATTAGGACTTTTTTTTCCCCCTGCCCTGGTAATTTAGCACCAACGCCCTGGGTGGACCAGATAACTCTTTTTAAAAAAGCACGTTCGAGTCTTTCTTCCGCCCATCCCCCGCTCCTGGCCCAACCCAATTAATTCTTGCTCCGTCCTCTTTTCACTACTTCCTATACCGGCACCCCCCAATCCCAACACCCACCCTTTCCCCCAAAAGGGACTCTTAGGAAAAAATTGAAGTCTGGCAGAAGGCAAGTGCAGCGGCTAACTGCTAACTAGTTACCATGCCGACTGTAGCCTGTGCTGAGGAATGCAGGCTGCCACACCGAACTCAATGAGAAGAGGAGAAAATGTACAAGCAGTACTCCTTTGGTCGTGATGCTGGGGAATCCGAGACAGGGCTGTTGGTATGGAAAAATCTCACTGCATGCAATTTGCAAACATGCCAACTCAAAAGCATGTGATAGGCGCTGCATGGAACTTAGAGGTCTTGAGGTCTTAAAGGGCTGAACAGGGATAAGAGAAATGCTGTGTTCTGTCCCATGATCAACGTGTAAGAAAGATGGGGTTTATTTATTTGACATGAGGATCTGTGCACCTATAAAAATGATTAAAATTTTTGTCAGTCTGCTTCTTAGTCCAGTCGTCAGTCCTGGTATAATTATTTTCGGTACGTTTTATTTGGACTGGTTATTTGAAAACCAAAACCAAAAAACCATTTCTGTTCTGAAAGTCAACAAAAGAACTCACGGAACTTTGGGACTGTGTTTACAAAGCGATCTGAGAATGAAAAACAAAAAACTAAACAACAAAAAAAAACCAAAACAAAAACCAAACCAAACCAAAACAAACAAACAAACAAACAAAAAAACCAAGAAATGTCCCTGAGCAGGCGAGCAAAATTCAGCTAGGGTCCCCGACAGAGGCTGCCTGGTGTCTCTACCAGGCTGCTTTCAGGGAGACCCCTTTGGTCTGGAGATTAGGTGATTTTTTTTACTCAGTGTGCCAGGGACACTGAGGAGGGGAGATTCCAGGCTGGTCGGGACATGATGGCTCTGTCCACACTCACAGAATCCTGTATCCAAATCCCCTCTGTCCCACACACTGATGTGAACCTGGGGCTACCTGGGATTTCCCATGTGAACCTGGGGCTACCTGGGACTTCCCAGAGGGCGCAGAAGCGTTTTCTAAAGTGAGGGTGACTCGGTATTATGCCTCCTCCCTCACACTCACATCAGGACAATTTCTGTCTGCATGCCTTTTTAGTCTTCCACATTGGTTGGTTCCAAACTGTCCTGCACATCGCTGGCAAAATAGTTTCCCCTGCTTGCCAACTCAACCCTGTCTTTTCATGGTTTCGTGGCCCAAGGCCTCCCTATGGCTCCTCATTGCCATGGCAACCACATGTCCTGGATTTTTTTTTTTTCAGGACTTTTTTTTTCCCTTCTTCTTAATTCAAATATTCTGTCATGTGGTCAAACCATGTGTCAGATCATATGCCAAAAGATATGTCCTGATTTTAGTTTTTAAATATGGCTATGAATCACTACCAAGACGCCTGTTTTTGTCTTTCTTTCTATCGTCAAAGCTAAGGCTTCTCTTTCGACATCGTGTTTTTAGTACTTGTAGAGTTATCGTTACAATAAGCATCACCTCGGATGATTTTATGCCTGTGCAGAAGAACAGATAGGAGATATTATGCCCTTGTATGGTTGAGAAAATTTAGGGACAATCTGGTTACCTCTCATTCCCGTGGTGGCCAGATGACAGACTCGCAGCCAAGTGACTCTCCTGTCCCTTTCTCTCCCAGCATGCTGTGCTTTTTATTCTAGATTTGTTTACTATCTAGGTTCCAGAAAAGTCTTTCAGGACACTGACTGTAGGAGACAGGCTCTCTCCTGAATTAAGCTTCATGTCCACTTGTGAAGGTAAGAATGAGGAGGGAGGGCTTTAACTAGAGTGCCCTGGTAGCCAAAGGCTGATGATGGCTTTCACATACATTTGTAAATGGAGAAAGAGGTGGGAATTCCAGAGAACCGATTTAACAGTAATATTTAAAGATAAGTTTATTTAACTAAACATGTGCTTCTTCTTTTGTTTTTTTCTTTTTCTATCATTTGTTTGTTTTGTCTTATTTTGAGACAGGATTTCTCTGTGTAGCCCTGGTTGTCTTAGAACTCACTCTGTAGAACAAGTTGGCCTCGAACTTAGAGAGACCTGCCCTCCTCTGCCTCCTGAGTGCTGGGAACACAAGGTGTGCACCACCACCACGCCTGGCAATTTTCTTATTAAAAATTCTCAAATATATATTCTCGGGGCTGGAGAGATGGCTCGGCAGTTGAAAGAGCATGCTGTCTATGCGGAGAAACTGCGCTCTGTTTCCAGTGCCCATATCAGGCAGTTCCCAACTGCCTGGATTTAGGCAGCCCAATTCCTTCTTCACTCCATGAGCTCGCACCTCCCTACATACTACAGAGATAAAATATGAAGAACATTTTAACAGTGTTCTGAGAACTTTTATGCTAGGTTTCCCAGTGTGGACAAGTCCTTCCTTTCTGACCACTTATCTCTGCGCGCTTGGGATTAACTCAGTCTTGCAAATGCAAGCAAGGGCTGGAGTTGAGTCCTCACTCTTTTGTTTTGTTTTGTTTTGTTTTGTTTTGTTTTGTTTTGTTTTGTTTTGTTTTGTTTCGAGACAGGGTTTCTCTGTATAGCCCTGGCTGTCCTGGAACTCACTTTGTAGACCAGGCTGGCTTCGAACTCAGAAATCAGCCTGCCTCTGCCTCCCGAGTGCTGGGATTAAAGGCGTGTGCCACCATGCCTGGCTCAGTCCTCACTCTTAATAGTTAATTTTGTAGAATTTTAAAAAGGGATTTGTACGTGTGTGAGTTTATATGTGTGTACCCGGGTGATGGTGCCACAGAGGGGAGAGGACTTAGAGCCTCTGTATCTCGGAGGGTAGAGGCAGTGCATGCCTTGGAGCTGGAGTTTCAGGCAGTTGTGCGCTTTCTAATATAAGTACAGAGACTCAAACTTGGGTCCTCTGTAAGAACCGTATGAACTCTTACACCAAGCCATGGATGGATGTCGGTGATTTTTTTTTGTTTGGTTGGTTTTTTTGAGACAATACCTTGCTATGTAGTGCAGGATGTCCTGGAATTTCTCATCCTCCTGCCCATTCTGCCAGATGATTAATTGCAAGGGTCTGCCATCCCTTATGCCTTCACCAGTGCCTGGTTTGTCTCAGGAGCTATGCTGTTTAGGCAGGCACCTTGAATGATGATCAATGAACTTATCTAGAAATAGAAACATCACCAGAGCTACTTTGAAAACAGGAAGAAGCAGGTAGATTATTTTTGGCTAGACGTGAATGGAAGGGATTGTTATTAAGCAGAGATGAGGCTTATGTTCTGATTGTATCTTCAGTTTCAATGCTTTGCCCAAAGTGGATAGGAAGAGGTAATGATAAAGAGCCTGAGCTACAGTAAGTGACAGTCTACGGCCGAGACAGCTTCTTGGGCAGATTGTCCTCCTGCTGCAACAGTAGCCTAGCTGTACACTGTGAAGTGCACCCTTCTCTGTTAGGATAACTAATTATGTCTGCATAAGAGCTATTGGAATGGAAGGTAGAGACTTTGAGTCAACGGTCCGAGATTCTTGCCATGATCAGATAGAAAACAAGCCTGGGACAGCCAACATACACAGACGTTGTTTCACAATTCTTTTTTTAAAGCCCTGATGTCTCTTTCTGTCTTTCCTTTTTTTAATTTATTTTTTAACTTTTTATTTTTTTTAATGATTTTTTTTTCATTTTATGTGCACTGGTCTTTTGCTTGCGTGTATGCATGTCTTTGTGAGGGCATCTGATCCCCTGGAACTGGAGTTACAGGCAATGGTGAGCTGCCATATAGGTGCTGGGAATTGAATCTGGGTCCTCTGGAGCAACAGCCAGTGTGCTCTTAACTGCTGAACCAAATCGCCAGCTTCTTTCCCCCCACTTCACATTCTTAATTGCTTTATAATTTAACTTTAAACTCTACTATGAAGATAACATTAAGAAAAGACACACATGCCATGCTGGGCGGTGGTGGCACATGCCTTTAATACCGCCCTCGGGAGGCAGAGGCAGGCGGATTTCTGAGTTCGAGGCCATCCTGGTCTACAAAGTGAGTTCTAGGACAGCCAGGGCTATACAGAGAAACCTTGTCTCGAAAGAAAAAAAAAAAAGACACACATGTTTAGCTCGGCATGGTGCCTTAATTCCACCCAGTACTCAGGAGGTTTTTTTTTTTGTTTTGTTTTTTTTTTTGGTTTTTCGAGACAAGGTTTCTCTGTCTAGCCCTGGCTGTCTTGGAACTCACTTTGTAGACCAGGCTGGCCTGGAACTCAGAAAATCCGCCTGCCTCTGCCTCCCGAGTGCTGGGATTAAAGGCGTGCGCCACCACGCCCGGTTCACTCAGGAGGTTTTGACTGGAGAATTGAGAAGAGTTTGAGGTTAGCCTGTGCTGTAGTGAGAAGTTCAAACCTGCTGGCCCACTGTGAGACCCAATTCCCAAAACACTCATGGTCTTTCTGCCATAGTCTACCATGTGCTACAATTACAGTAGAGATGGCAAATGTTTACAAAACTGCAACTTTTTCTTTCTCCTGGAACTCACTATGTAGATCAAGGTGACCTGGAATTCCCTGAAATCTGCCTGCCTCTTGACTCCCAAATTCTAGGATGAAAGGCATTCACCACCACACTCGTTTTAAACTGGAACTCTTTGTTGTTGTTAAGACAGGTTTTTCAAGTAGCTCAGCCTGACCTGGAACTAGATATGTAGCTGAGGATGACCTTGCCCTTTGATCCTCTGATTCCTGTGTTCTGAGAGCTGGAGTTATAGGTGTGTGTGGTGCCTGGCTTATGGTGGTGAAGATTGAACCCAGGGCTCCATGCATGCTATACAATCATTCCATGATCTGAGCTGCCACCAGCCATAAACTTGTTTCTCCTGTCTGCAACACTGGGGACATAACTCAGGGCCATCATATGCTTTCTAGCCACAACCCATTGCATCCAGCAATGGAAGTATCCAGTAACTAAGCGGGATTACTCAATGTGTGGAGAGCGATTTCCAATGTTAGTGTCATGCTTATACTAAAACATATTATTGGAGCCACTTAGTAATTTTGCTAAATACTGGCAAATTTGTGCCTGGTAGGCGTCCGAGTTTTCATTCTCTGGCATGAGCAGATAGATGAGGTTAAGTTTTAGGGCACTAGCATCCGCCCCATGAAAACTGTGCTGAGCACACACATGCCCGTCGGAATGGGTTGGTTGCTATGCTAAGTTACTTATATACGTGGACACTGTCCTTTTGGTCTTGGAGGACAATAAGAACAGGACAGTATCAACAGTGAGAAGCCAGATAAAAAGAAAAGGAAACATGAAAAGCTTGACAGACATCAAAGGAGCGTCTACAGTAAATAAAGTGCTGGCATTCTGTGGACAGCTCGTTGTTAGGAACTGACGCAAGACCACAAACATTTCACAGAGGTCACTGGGCAACTCCTCACATCTGTTTGGAAGCAAAACAATGATTCAGGAGTAAAGGAATCCCTGCTTCTCTTTGCTTCCAGAGCCACCGTTTCTCTTCAGCTCAGCGAGACATCCCTGAGAAATAAAGTTAGATGTAGGACAACACAAGCTTGTGTGTTACTGTGTGCACGTGTTACCGTGTGCCTGTATGAGCGGAGAAGAAGGGCATTTCTAATAGCAGAGAGTTGTCCAGAGTTTGCACCTGACATGGACAGTTTGCCATCAGCAATGAGTGGAACCCAGAGTGAATTATGTGGATGCTGCTTCAATAACAGAATGACCGCACTTTTTGTTTTTCTTCTTTTCCCCCTGGGACAGGGTCTTTCTATTAATGCATCTCTGACTATTCTGGAACTCACTATGTAGACCAGGCTGGCCTTGAATTCACAGAGACCTGCCTGTCTGTGCCTCCTGAATGCCGGGACTAAGTCAGGTGCTACCACACCTAGATTATCTTGGTTTTTGTTTGTTTGGGTTGCGGTTGTTTTTCTGTTTGATAGAGTCTTTCCTAAACATGATCTGGACTTTTCTACATTCCCAAGGATCAATTTGAACTCCTAGTCCTTTTGTCTCCATTTCCCAAGTACTGAGATCACGGGACAGGCACGTACCAACATGCTTGGCAGATGTCTTAGTTAGGGTTTTACTGCTGTGAACAGACACCATGACCAAGGCAAGTCTTATAAGGACAACATTTAATTGGGGCTAGCTTACAGGTTCAGAGGTTCAGTCCATTATCATCAATGTGGGAGCAAGCCAGTATCCAGGCAGGCATGGCTCAGGCAGAGCTGAGAGTTCTACATCTTCATCCAAGGGCTGCTAGTGGAAGACTGACTTCTAGGCAACTAGGGTGAGGATCTTAAGCCCACACCCACAGTGACACACCTATTCCAACAAGGCCACACCTCCAAATGGTGCCACTCCCTGGCCCAAGAATATACAAACCATTACAGCAGGGTTTCATTTTTCTGTGTAAATTTCCAATTGTCCAATGTGATGAGTGGCAGGATTTGTAATACCTTTGGTTGTTCTGATGAGCACCGTGATGGGGGAGCTACACTTCTGGCTTATGTTATTCCATATTCTGTATTTGTCTTTCGCTGCCACGTGCCTCCTCTCTCCAGTTCTCACAGGATGTCTTGCTCTCCTTAGGTCCATGCACTTGATTATCACACTTTGGAAAAAGTGCATGTTGAGATTTCGGTTGGCATTGCTTATAATTTTTATATGCACCTGGAGAGATGTGATCTACTTTCTGTTGAGCTTTCAATCCTTAACCGAATGAGTATCACCGGTTTTTTTTTTTGCTCTTCTGTGGACTTTGATAACTTTGTTTTTCGACAGTGTTTGAGGTCGATGGGTGCTAGCTCACTGTGCAGAAATGGATAACTCAGCCTCATTCTCCACCTGTTGTGCAGAATGCAGTTAACTTGGGTGTTTGGTTCCCATCTCTAACAGCCTTGCTGAGGGATGACTTTTGTCTTGAGTTTTCTGCGAACAAACATCACTGTCTTGAACACGAATGTTTTCTTTTCCTCTTTCTGGTTCGTACAATCTTTTGTTGTCCTCTCTCTGGATCGCCTTGTTTATTAGAGCAATTGGTGCCATGTTGACTGCAAATGTGGGTAAGTACTCCTTAGAAGAGGACTGGTTTTGGTTGGATAGTGGTGACGCTCACCTTTAACCCCAGTATTCAGGAGGCAGAGGCAAGTGGATTTCTGAGATAGTGGCCAGTCTGGACTACAGAGTGAGTTCTAAGACAATCAGAGCTACACAGAGAAACTGTCTTGAAACAAACAAACAAAAACAAGATTCCTGGCCTTAAGGGAAAGATTATAATATTTCATATTAAATGTGATTTATAAGCTCAGGAGCTCAATTAATTTGTTGAAAAATTTTAGTTTTATTTGTTTTGATTTTATTCCCCTGACTTCTTCTTCTTCTTTTTTTTTTTTTTTTTTTTTTTGGTTTTTTGAGACAGGGTTTCTCTGTATAGCCCTGGCTGTCCTGGAACTCACTTTATAGACCAGGCTGGCCTCGAACTCAGAAATGTGCCTGCCTCTGCCTCCCAAGTGCTAGGATTAAAGGAGTGTGCCACCACGCCCAGCTCCTGACTTCTTTTTTATTTTTATATTTTTTTCTTCAGAATTGGGCATTAAACCTAGAGTCTCACAGAAGCTAGCCATGTGTCCTGCCACTAAGCTTTCTTCTGAGCGTAATGTAGGTAGATTGAGTTACATAAAATATTTTCATACATTTCTTGGTTCTTATCCCTTCATCTATGCAGCATGTAATTTTTAATTTAATAATGTTTTGTTTTTAAGACAGGGTCTTTTTCTCTGTTAGCCCTGGTTATTCCAAAACTCTCTGTGGACAGGCTGGTTTTGAATTTACAGAGATCTGCCTGCCTCTGCCTAGGACTAAAGGCCTGTGTCCCCAGACCTTGCTTTTATTTACTTTATTTATTTAGGTATTTACCTTTTAAAGAGTATCTCTTCAAGGGCACACTGGCCTAGAACTGGTGATTCTCCTGCTTCAGCTGTTTTGGTGTTTGGATTATATAGGCCTGCAATTCCACAGCTGGCTTTATTATGCTATCTATCCATCCAGTTTGGGAATCAAAAGTTAGGGAAGTCCTTTTCTGGTGCTGAGTGACAGTCTCTGCCTAGGAGGGATATACCCTGAATTTGAACACTCATATCTCAAGATAAACATAATAGCTGCAGGCTTTCTCCTTTTTCTCCTATGGAGCCTTTTATTTTGGTTGTGAGCCTAGCCTTTAATGGCTGAGCCATCTCTCCAGCCGGAGCCTTTTGTTTTAAACAGTACATTTTATGAGCTCTGGTTTTTCTGGTGCTGGTCTGCAAGGGCCTTTTGCAGAGAGATGTGTTCAACAAATAAGCCAGTTCTCCAACACACCTAGAGTTTATATAGTGAAGGCTTGGTAGGATTTTGTTGACATAAGTCTGATAGTTTTATTTCGAGGCTTTTTACAGCTGATTTACTCTTTGCCAAAATACTACTACTACTACTACTACTACTACTACTACTACTACTAATAATAATAATAATAATAATAATAAATTATGCCTTTCAGTTTCCTCTTTCTTTTGCTTGGCTGTCCTTTAATTTGATTTGTAGACCAGGCTGACTTCAGATTCATGGAGGTTCACCTGCCTCTGCCCCTGGAGTGCTGGGGTGAAAGGCGTGTGCCACCACCGCCAGGCTTATTATCATTTGATAATGCTGACAATGAAGCCTAGGACTTGTGCAGTCTAAGAATCCATGAATGTGCTTCATGATTAGCACATGCCCTAAGCACTTGGAGTTATTTTCTTTCCTATGTATGGCTTTTCCGATGCTTAGAATGCAGCTCCTATCACTGTAACGATTCAGATTTTCCTTGCCACCTGTGGCAATGGGTGGCCCTTTTCCTAGTCTTCCCTTTCACCAGAGGTCAAGAGTGTTGGCTTTCCTCTGGTGTCTTCATTTCCACGTGCTTCACAGGAACTCAAAGTCTCGGTCTTCCCTTCTCATGTGGGTGTTAAACCCGAGTCTCAAAATGGCACGGCTGTTCTCCCCCATCCTGACACCTCCTTTTTTTTGTTCTTTTCTTAAATGTTTATCTACAGATTAAACATTTAAATTGTGTGTGTATGTATATTATACCATCACCTCTAGACACTCATAAGAAGAGGGTTTCAGCTTACAAAGCCTTCTGTCTTACCAGGGTGATGCTGTGGCAGGAAGCAGAAGGCAAGGTCCCTTCTTTTGCCCGAGCTGTTTGTACACCTGCCATCCCCCAGCAGGGACTAGAGAATCCAGGCAGAGCCGGAAAATGGCAAAAAAAAAAAAAAAAAAAAAAAAAAGGTTGTTACTGACTTATCTTCCAGGGCTTTTCCTCCCAGGTCCCCTGTCCTTTGGAACATCCTGTTTCCCGTTCCTCCACAGGTCTGACCTTCCGGAGTGCTCAGAGGTCTTTTAGAGACTTGTCTTTGTGTCATGATGCTTTGTGTGGAAATTCATCTCACCAGTGTCTCTGCACTGTCCAAAGTGTCCAGGTGACAATTAGCTAATCTGATAAGCTCATTCATGCTAATGTGCTAATGAAAGAGGACTACAGAAGATGGCTGTCCCTCCCTATGTCCCAATCAAGGACTCTTCTTTTTCCTGCCAGGTGACATATGTGAATAGCAGCAGTGAGCTTCTAGGGACCATGACCCGGCTTTAGTGGTCTAGCCTAGAGGATTGACGTTAACAGAATGAGATTTTTTTTTAAAGTCAAGTAAGGAAGACAGCTAAGTTGAAGGAGGTAAAAGCAGGTCAGCACCAGGGCAGAATGACCCCAGACCATGACCAGGGAATGTCTATTAAGTTAGCATTGTGTTACATTTTAATACCCAAACAACAAGGAAGATTTATCAGCATATACCTCAGCTGTATTAACATTCTGTGTACTGGAAAACACAAGGGACGTTGGTGTTATACCTATAATCTCAGCTTTGGGGGTGGGGGCAGGATGATGAGGAGTTCAAGGTTAATGTTGGTGACACAGAACTCAAAGTCAGTCTGTACTACTTGAGAGTCTGTATAAAAAAGAAAAGGGAAGGGGCTAGAGGGATGGCTCCTC